>CM024722.1:932677-1177958 GCA_014182545.1 Eucalyptus globulus
AAAACATTTTTCTGTTAACTCATTTTCCCGAGCAAACTAAACGCCAAAAAATGAGTTTCCATGAAACAAACGAACCTAAATATCCCCTTAACTTCATCTGTTTTTCATACTTTGTTTAGAAGAAGTGTTTGAGATTTTCTTTGAGAGGTCTAAAGAAAAAAATATTATAAGAGGACAACATTTTCTTTTTATATCGAAAGAATGAGCATGTCCATAAACTTTAGTCAAATATGCGGCGTGATCTCTAAACTGTAGTCTAATGTGTAATAGTCCATGAACTTGTAATTTGTTCAATATGATCTCTAAATTTTTTGAATATGTTCAACTTAATCCCTGAACTATATGAAAATTTCAGTGCGGTCCTAAATTTGAATTAATAGAATGACAACATTGCACATCTTTATATAGTTCAAGAACTAAGTTGAACATATATTAAAAATTTAGGAATCATATTGAATAAATTAAAAATATAAGAACTATATTACATATTGGCTTAAAATTCATGTATTATATTAAATAAATTAAAAGTTTAAGGATCACATTATACGTTGAGTCAAATTTTAAAAACCATTTTTATTATTATCTCAAAGAAAAATTAACTAATGTCTCCTGCTTGACCATAGTATTGCTGTTCATGTAACTAGATTCTTTCGACAGCCATCGAGAATGGGAAAGGGAAGCCACATTGAGATGGCCCCACCAAATTTAATTTATCATTGATAGTTCGTTAAAATGGTCGAAATTAAAGTTGACCCCATAATAATTTTTGGTTTTTCACCCTGCTTGTCTCCATCAATTTGACAAACATATTTGTCACAGAATTTATTGATAAAAGTTGAATAAAAGCAGTAATTGCATGTAATTTTTCATCCACAGATTCCTTACCACTTTTCCATCACCATCACCATCCCCCACCCCAGAAGCCCAGAAGAAGAACTTTCCTCAGTCGAGAATTTTCTCTTCCTGAGGTCCTCTTTCTTTTTCGTCATTCTTCATGAGTACGAATCTAAAAAAATTTCTAGGACAAAAATTTGGTCAATTTTTTTAGTAATTGACGTAATATTATATGATTAAAGTCAAAGAGATGATGAAATCGATGTTAACGTGGGTTTTGTTTGTCTAGAACAACCACATTATCATGAATCTAAAATTGTTTATTGCATATTTATTTATTTATTTATTTTTATTTTGATCGCTTTGTGGGGGCAAAAGGAAATGAAAACAGTTACTACAGACTTAGTTGTATATCTCTACAAAATTTGGAGGGGACAAAAGTTGATTTTAGGTCAAAATAGTTTAACATAACTTATGAACTATAACTATATGGAATTTTAAAATTTTGAGTTGGAGCAAGATTATTTCAAGTTGCTTAAGCCTTACACGAAAAGGGTTTTGCTTATGGTCACTATGATCTAGACACATCTCTACTTATAATGAAGGTGCAAGATTATTTCAAGTTGCTTAAGCCTTACACGACAAAGGGTTTGCTTATGGCCACTATGATCTAAAAACATATGTACTTATATTGAAGGTGCTTATGATTCATCACTTTTTTCATTATGACATTCTGCAAAAAGAATCTCTGAAAAAAGGTGTGAAGCCAATATAGTTTATCCGAGCTCCTTCGTCCCGAAGTTGTTGATGATGTCATTATATGCATCTAGTAGAATATTCATTCCAATAATAAATCACTTTTATCATCAAATTTTCATCGTGGCACAAAACAGAGGACAAAGATCATTTTGCCACCTGGTACCGACTGCTACGTGTGCTGTCGTTTTTGTATTACGGGCCCGGAGTCAAGGAACAAGTCGTCGTCTCCATCTTCTTCAATGTCGCCATGAGAATCTTGCTTTAAACGAGCGGATATGGTGGTCTGTTGGGGCCTGTCACGTGTGAGCATAATAATCAAACTTAGGAAATGGGCGGTCGCTGTTCTCACTTCCCCACAGTTAGGTCGAGTGTTCTTTGGTGCTCCCTCTTTTCCCTTGTGGACGATGACGCGTGCTTCTCGCGCTCTTCCTAGGGCCATTTGAAATTTCCAAACATTCCACGGTCTGCCCTTTGATGAGAGTCATATTCACGACTTAATTGTCATAATCGATTTTGATTCGGTATACAGCCCGGAATTTGCAATCCCTTAAATTACAAACTGGATCTATTATTCATAATTAGTTCTGATATGTAATCTATATCAAGTAATGTCACTTTCGTTATATTTGATTATGTATCTTTTATATGATAATTGTAGAATAGTTAACCAAAATTTGTATTTTTCAATGCAATATAGATGAAATGACATAAAGGTTTGTAGATTTCATCTAAATGTAATTATCCTGCTAATAAAATAAATAAAAATTTCAAATAAGAATCTGAAATGCTTTCATTTTTCTCAAATAAGGGTTTGAAGTGAAAATTGTTTCATAAAAAGGTCTAAAATGCCATTTTTAAAAAAAAAAAAAAATGTCTGAAGTAGTTATAATTATTTCAAATAAGAGCCTAACCTTGCCCACCCGCAAAATATTCCAACTAATCAGAGGTATTTTGTCTAAACACAATTTTAATTAAATTAGATTAAAAATTGAAAAAGATAAAAGATTTTTTTTTAAGGCAAAAATAAGGGTGAGGGCTCCCTCCTACCTGTGGCCACCACCCCATTACTAATAGGACAGTAGCAATGCCTAGCAAGGTCTCTAGCATGTGGGCAAGGGCTGGGGCAAGCCCTCGCCAAAACGAGAGAGGGTGGCGACCATTTCTTAGATCTTGGCGAGGGTTGCGAGCCCTCCCGTAGGTCTAGCGGTCCTCACTCCATATCAACATTGATTCTTTATCAATGATTAATAATGCAAAGATTTTGATTCATATATATCTTAATTTAAAATTATGTTATGAGACTTATCTACAAAAATTCCCTGTCGAGTTACTTAATAAGTGCCTGAGATATTACTTATCAATGATTACATTGCTTATATCTCGAGTATTCTCGAAGTGAATGACGAAGACTTTTTGAGCGAGGAAGAAATTTAGGACAAGGCAAGGTGGGGGGTGATATTGCTAGTATAAACACCTAGAGGGGGGTGAATAGGCGTACAAACTATTTTTCTTGAATACGGAAGCAATTTCGACAGATTGAAATACGATTGAAGTAAAAGAGAGTAAGGAAGAGAAAATTAAACACGGGATTTATAGTGGTTCGGATTATTCCAATCCTACGTCCCACTCTTCCGCACTTTGGGGCTGGATTTTACTATAATCAAAAAGAGAAGTTACAGCACAGCTTTGCTTGATTCCACAGTGTAGATGTTCTACCACACTTCCTCAAGGTATCTTACAAGTATAGACTCTCTTTTGTATACAAATATTCGCTCAAGAGATTTATCTAAAACGAATGAGAGCTTCGGACTTTGGAATTTTTCTATCGCGCACACTCTAAAAACACTAAGAACATCTTCCTTATATACTCCTTTATGCCATCATACCCGTTGGCACTTACCAAAGGAATTCCTCCGTCTAACCGTTGGACAGAATCAATTAGGAAGATTGTTCGAGTTATTAAAGGAACATGTTGATAGCCCATCAATCTCGTTCGCCCATACAATCAGGATCTCGGTTTCCATAAGTAGAACCTTCCAATAATATATAGACAACCATCGAATCTTCAGTCATTGAATCAATCTTGATCAATCAAAGGATTACGATATGTCTTCTCCAGCCATGAGATCTTTTTCAGATGATAAGGTCAAATCTCTGAACACACCACTTAGTTTTGGATAACCTTTCTTCAACGGATTCAGAGCGTCAATGAGGATAGACTTTGAGTCTTGAGTGCGGCCGCCCGGAAGTCTTGACTTTAAAGCGACGAGTCTGCAGACTTTCGAGACTAGACCGAAGGATACGTTTTGTCAACTTCAAAACTCTTCATGAGGATTTCTCCAACAATCTCCTTTTTGATGGTGACAAAAACCTTCTGCAGATTTGGATAACTTTGACCTGCAAAACATTTCTCAAACACATATGCATATCTTATTGACATAAATGGCTAATAGAATAACACTAGATTCTGCAACCACAGAAAATAAGTTAGTCAATATGTAACTAAGCCATTCATAAGATATCAATATTGATAAATAGAAGCGTCAAGTTAAATCCAAGTCTAGGCAACCGAACACAAAATAAAGTCAAGATGTCAAAAACAAACGGAGACAGTTTAAACATAATCCATCAAAATGAAACGATTGAAAGTTTTTTGTTTTTCAAATCATGATGCATCTCTCCCCCTTTTTGTCAACATTTAAAAAGGATGAGATGAAATCAAGATTGCTTGGGAACGCGGACAAGCTGGAAATCTTCCATAGGCGAACAATGCCTTCCGGCCTCTTAAAGTCTTCCTTGTTGTACAACCTCCTCACTCTTGGCATTGGCCTGATTCGAATAGAGAGGGCTTGCATCTTTTCATTTAATGAACAGGGAAGAAGCTTGACCTTCATTCTTCAAGCTTTGAACTTCGCATCCCAAGGCATATATCGACCTTTCATCTCAATAGAATATCCATAGTGCGAAAATCTGCTCCATGATCGGTCGAAGTACCTTGCCGCTCGATCGATGGAGTAAAAGCGGACAATGGTGGATCAGCATAATCTCGCAGGTTTGCGATGAAGCTTCATGACCTTCTTCCTCGGAAATTGAGATGCATAAACATCTTCGGAGTGCAGGGCGAACGGCGACTCCTTCACTTTCACCTGGAAATGAAGATGTCACTCCTTTCTCCGAACTCCCCTGTTTTCATGCCTACGAGGTGGAGAAGAGATTCCCTCGGATTTCTCCTTCTCTTTCTTCTTCTTGGTTCTTTCTTGCTCTGCTTCTCGTTACATTTCTCTTTCTCCTTCTTCTTCTCCTTTGCTTCTCTTTCTTCTTCCTTTTTCTCCGCTTCTTTCGTCTTTTGTTCCGATTCTTTGCCATGTAGAGCAGGACGACTTAAGTTCTTTAAAGCCATTGCGAGAGATGGTGATGTCATCATCATCTTCTTCATCCTCAAACAAGGAGAACTCTTCTTTTCTTTGATGGAGCAGCCATGGGCTCCTTCCCTTTCTCTTAGCAGCGAGAAGAGAGTTGATGAGACTTGGCGGGAGTCTTGAATTTCTCAATTCCTTGCTCAGTTCTTTCGGACGCATTTTAGTCACCATTTTCATTCCTACCACCATTTGATCGCGCATGATCGAACACAAAGGATTTGTGGAGGCTGAATATTTAAATGTCTGAATAACCGTAACAAGGCTTGGATAAGGGAGTTGACCTCTGTCCTTCATCACTGCTCTATACATGTGAAACATGATAGTATGAGGAGGGAAAACTTCTTTCCACGCAGGATGGCATACATCAGCTTTGCCTCGGAGCTTGAAACATCGGTTTTGGAAGTTGATTTTGGCCGAAGGCAATTAATCACTGTTTTTTGTGAAGCAGGATGTTGAATGCATTCATCCTTGAGTAGGTGATCTTCTCTTCTGTTCTCCTGTCCTTCACCAGTTCAAGAGTGGCCCGAGCAATGGAAACCTTAATCGGTTGATATCTCCCTCTCTCAACTTCTAACACATCAGCCAGCATATCCATATCAACAACATAGTCTTGATCTTTGACACTGAAGGAAAATCTATTCGCATCTAAAAAGCTAAGATTTGAATAGAAATACGCAGTCAGTTCAGCATAAGCCTCTGTTGAGTCAGAACAGAACTTTTCCAATTGAAGATAATTGAACTTTTCCCTCAAGTTCACTTTCACAGCGTCCAGAAAATCAAAGTCCACACTTCTAGGGTTTATTACCCCACGCTTCAGCAATTTCGAGTACAGATCCTTTTGTTCCTTTGATCTGAACAAATCTCCCCTTTTCCTTGAATTTCAGCCGCAATTCCCATTTTCGGTTGAAATAATTTGAACATATTGTCATCATCATTGCCATCTACAGGATTTGGCCCCCAGTCACGAGGATCACTTGGGATATTCGCAAGGGTTTCCTCAGCCACCCCTTTACGAGCGATTCCCAAACTTTCCATTCTTTTCAGAAAGATATATTCGTTCTTTATATCCTTTTTCTTTAACAAAACTATCAATATAGTTCAAAGAAGTACGAATTCCTTTTAAAGCACGATATAACTTGTAGATAAAAGCAGGCTTTTGAGTTCTTACGGTCCGCTTCCTCGATGATTTCTTCCGTTGAATAATGTCTTGAGGACTAGATAATGGAGAGTGACGCTGCCGAGAATGTTGTGGGCTCGGATGCTGATCCGGAGAAACTTCATCTTCTGTAAGATCAAAGTGAGTAGGCCCTTCACCCATTCTCTCGTGGTCCCCCTTTGCGATTCTTGAGGACTTTCTTGAAAACGACATCTTTCTCAGTCACTGGAAGATTTCTTGCTTGACTTTCACAGAAAAGATGACAACTTTTTAAGATTTAATGAAGGAGACAATCGGAAGTGGAGGATCGAAGTTTTCTAGGGTTTTGAGAGTAAAGTGAATAGAAAGGTGAAGAGAATCGATAGTGTTCGTTCGGTTAAAAAGAGAAGAAAACGAATCGTCACAAAGGAAATAAAATATGCCTTTTCAAAATAACTGCCTTTATCCGGTAAAATAGCTATTTCAAAAGTAACTTCCTTTTTGAAAATGAATTGATGCAAAATTTACGGTTAATAAATATAGCAACAATTTAAACAGAGTCTGATGATCGTACCTTTTCAAGATAAGATTGGAGAGAGAAAGACTTATCGAAGGTTGAGACAAGGCGTAGATAAGGTCTTATAAGCCTTGAGTCGAAGGTCTTTAGACTTTGATATCCTCATATTTTCAAAATGTTGAGTCTGGTCCGTATAGACTCAAATTGATTTTTGTCCAAAGGCTTTGTGAGTATATCAGCCAGTTGATTCTTTGAGTCAACAAATTGAATTGAGACATCTCCATTTTGAATGTGATCTCTAATGAAGTGATGTCGAATCTCTATATGCTTTGCTCTTGAGTGGAGAATTGGATTTTTGGTGAGATTGATAGCGCTGGTGTTGTCACAATTAATCTCTGTGCATGAGTCTTCAATTTCCAAAATCTCTTAGCTGTTGTTTTATCCATAGAATTTGCGAACAGCAGCTTCCAAGAGCTACATACTCTGCTTCGTTGTTGAAAGGGACACGCATTTTTGCTTCCTAGAAAACCAAGACACTGTTCTACTTCCAAGCAACTGGCAAGTTCGAAGTGCTCTTTCTATCAACTCTCGCAACCGGCCAGATCTGCGTCCGAATAACCTTAAGATTAAAGTCTCCCTTCTTAGGATACCAAAGACCGATGCTTGATGATGAAGCGACATATTTGATGATGCGTTTCGCAGCACCGAGATGAGATTCTCTAGGATCCGATTGAAACCTTGCACGTGAGATGCAAACACTTAACAAAATATCAGGTCTAGAAGCAGTAAGATAAAGAAGTGATCCGATAATGCTCCTGTACAGCTTTTGATCAACTTTCTTTCCTTCTTCATCTTTGTCTATCTTTAAAGAACTTGACATTGGTATGTCGACCTTTTTGCAATTCTCCAGTCCAAACCTTTTGACAAGATCATTAACATATTTTTCTTGAAAATAAAAGTTCCTTCTTTCAATTGCTTTATTTGAAGACCAAGAAAGAATGTTAATTCTCCCATCATACTCATTTCAAACTCCTCTGCATAGACTTTGAAAATTTCTTGCACAAGACTTTCATTAGATGATCCAAAAATGATATCATCTACATATATTTGAACAAGTAAGAAACTTTTGTTTTCCTTTTTGATAAATAAAGTCGTATCTACTTTACCTTTGACAAAACCATTTTGTAAAAGGAAATTACTTAACTGTCGTACCAAGCTCGAGGTGCTTGCTTTAAACCATACAAAGCCTTTTTCACCAAGACCGAGTTTGGCTTCTTTGGGTCTTCAAACCCTGCGGTTGTTCCACATAAACTTCCTCATGGATAAATCCATTCAGAAATGCGCTTTTGACGTCCATTTGGAATAACATGAAATTCTTATAACAAGCAAACGCAAGTAATAGACGAATAGCTTCTAACCTTGCTACCGGAGCGTAAAGTCTCATCATAGTCTATTCCTTCTTCTTGCGTATATCCCTTTGGCCACGAGTCTTGCTTTATTTCGTACGACTTTTCCTTTCTCGTTCATCTTGTTTCGAACACCCATTTGGCTCCAATAATGTTTTACCTTTTGGTTTGGATGTCAATTCCGGACATCATTTATGCTGAATTGTCTCGAGCTCTTCTTGCATAGCTTCAATCCAGCTTTCATCAGATAAAGCTTCTTCTGTGCTTTTTGGTTCAATTTCAGAAACAAGAGCCACAAAGCACTAGACTCTTCTCACCTTTTGGATCTGGTGCGAATTCCCCCAATACTCTGAGTTCTGGTTGGTCCGAAGAGATCCATATGCAGCAACTGCAGAACATGATTAGTCGAGACATGATTTATTGGCTTAAAAGAATTTCTTACCTGCTTTCCCAGAATACATGGAGTGCATGAATCAGTCTTTTGGTATGGCAATTTTGGTAGACCTCGAACAAGCTGCTTTGATGAGATTTTGGCTAATTGCTTCATGTTGACATGACCAAGCTTTTGTGCCATAAGCTTGCTTCGTCTTGAATTGAGATAAGACATTGCGATTCATTTGGTTTCACATCCGGAAGATAGATGTTTCCATGTCTTCGACCGAGGAAAAGATTGAGTAGAGTCTTTGCGACTCCTTAACAAGTCCCTTCTTGAAAGAAGATCTTGAAACCAAGTATCACACAATTGACTAATGCCGAGAAGATTATAATTGAGTCCTTCCACCAAGGAAACATTACTTATTGTGAGAGTCCCAATTTTCACGGTTCCAAAACCCACAATACTTCCTTTGTTGTTTCCTCCAAATGAAACTTTTCCACCATTTACTTGAGCAAGCTTTATAAAGCAATTTGAGTCTCCGTCATGTGTCTTGAGCAACCGCTGTCAAGATACCACTTTACCTGTTTCTTGATGGAGACTGTATTTAATAAAGAGTCTCAAGCTTTCTTTGGTACCCAAACTTTCTTGGGTCCTTTGGTGTTAGTAAGATAAACAAGTATTAGCCCATACTCTTTTAATAGGTTTCCATACCAAAGGACACTCTTTTCAAAGTGTTCCTTCTTGTTGCACTTAGAACATCTCGAGAGAATTTCTCCTACGGGTTTTACAAAGACTTTCTTAAAATGATTTTTGTAAACTTCACTAGAAAGCCTTTTCTTAATTCTTTCTTTTACTTTAGGAAAATCAATCAATGGAATTGTTTCTTCTGTCATACCTAGACCAGACTTATTGAAGTAAGGTCTTTGTGCTGAAAGAATTTTCTCAAGTTTTTCAGACCCTATTGAAAATTTCTTTGATATATTTGATAAGTCTGTTTTCAAGAAAACATTTTCTTTTAAAAGATTTCCTTCTTTTTCTTTAAGATTCGAAACAGACAAGTCTAAGCTTTTAACTCTTTCTGTTAAAACATTTTCCTTTTGTTTTAGAGCTAAGTTCTCCCTTTTTAATTTGGAAATACTTTTGAGAGAAGTCTTAAGACTTAAGCATAGTTCATCAATATATTTAGAAATTTTGACAGGAATCTTAAAATTACTTGCCTCAAATTCAGCTGTCGAGTCTGATTAAAGTCCGATCCAAAGTCCGAGTCCGATCGTGCCATCGACATAGATTTGCATATTCATTATCACTTTCTTCACACTCGCACATAGTATCACTCCAGGTTTCAGCTTTGAGAGCTTTTCGAAACTTTTCAGCTTTTCCTTTCTTCTTCTTCGGAAGAGGACAGTTGGAGTCGATGTGTCCCTTCTTCTTGCATTCAAGCGAGACTACATCTTTATTTGGTTCCTCATCATCAACGAGACTTGGTCTGATGTCTTTGAAAGCCTGGTTTCTTTGAGTTGAACCTTCTCCTTTTCTATTTAGTTTTCTGAATCTTCTTATCATGAGAGCAAGCTCCTCATCGTCCATATCATCTTCAGAATCAGTAACATCGGAATCATCATTTGATTTTAATGCAATGGATTTCTTACCTCTTGGATCTTCTTCTTCATTGATCCTTTCCACTTCATAGGACTGAAGCGTTCCAATAAGCTCATCACAGAGACAGGTGGCATAATTCTGCGTCTCTCTTATCGAAGTCTTTATGTGATTCCAATCCTTGGAGAGTCCACGCGAAGCTTGTTTACCTTCATGGGATCAGAAGTTGGTTGACCTTGATTTTCAAGACCATTCACAATATCTGTAAAACGACTAAACATATCAGATATTGATTCTCCTGGTTTCATTCTAAAGGCTTCATATTGACCGAGAAGAATGTTGATTCTTGTTTCCTTCACTCGTCTGTTCCTTCATAGGTGATATGCAATCTGTCCCAAACTTCTTTTGCTGTACCACAAGAAGATATTCTATTATACTCGGTTGGTGATAAAGCACAATATAAAGAGTAAATTGCTTTTGCATCGAGTGTTTGTCTTTTTGGTTATTTCTTCCTGAGACAATCCGCTGGATTCTTCAGTATCTTTTCCTCTTTCAGAGACTGGTGTAGTGGTAGGAATTATTCCTTTTTCTACAACATCCCATTCCAGAGGATCCTTTGATCGTAGGAAAGCTTTCATCTTGTTCTTCCAGATGTTGCAATCCTTTCCATCAAAGTAAGGTGGTCTGGTATTGCTTTGCCCTTCCATCAGCCCCGGTGCTAGCATACTAGCCATGGATCTTTTACTATGAAGTAAAACACTTCAAATAAAGTAAGTACACAGGCTCTGATACCAATTGATATTGCTAGTATAAACACCTAGAGGGGGGGTGAATAGGCGTACAAACTATTTTTCTTGAATACGGAAGCAATTCTCGACAGATTGAAATACGATTGAAGTAAAGAGAGTAAGGAAGAGAAAATTAAACACAGGATTTATAGTGGTTCGGATTATTCCAATCCTACGTCCACTCTTCCGCACTGACAGCCCACCGGCTGGATTTTACTATAATCAAAAGAGAAGTTACAGCACAGCTTTGCCTTGATTCCACAGTGTAGATGTTCTACCACACTTCCTCAAGGTATCTTACAAGTATAGACTCTCTTTTGTATACAAGTATTCGCTCAAGAGATTTATCTAAACGAATGGGAGCTTCAGACTTTGGAATTTTTCTATCGCGCACACTTCTAAAACAACTAAGAACATCTTCCTTATATACTCCTTTATGCCATCATACCCGTTGGCACTTACCAAAGGAATTCCTCCAATCTAACCGTTGGACAGAATCAATTAGGAAGATTGTTCGAGTTATTAAAGGAACATGTTGATAGCCCATCAATCCTGTTCGCCCATACAATCAGGATCTCGGTTTCCATAAGTAGAACCTTCCAATAATATATAGACAACCATCGAATCTTCAGTCATTGAATCAATCTTGATCAATCAAAGGATTCTGATATGTCTTCTCCAGCCATGAGATCTTTTCCAGATGATAAGGTCAAATCCTGAACACACCACTTAGTTTTGGATAACCTTTCTTCAACGGATTCGAGACTGTCAATGAGGATAGACTTTGAGTCTTGAGTCTGGCTGTCCGGAAGTCTTCAGACTTTAAACTGACAGAGTCTGCAGACTTTCAGACTAGACCGAAGGATACGTTTTGTCAACTTCAAAACTCTTCATGAGGATTTCTCCAACAGGGGGCCCCTCCAACTCCGAACCACGAAACACGAAGCCTTAACCAGTACGAGCATTGCCCGTTCTCCGAAGTTTCTCATCCAATGGGAACTCGTCTTCAAAAGAATGATCTTTGAACATCATCTCTGGCTTGAACCTCTATATAAGCACGAGACATCACATGAGACATCACCTGACAGGTTTCGCTCATCTTGTCTTGACTACAACTGGGTATTTCCAATCATACGAAAACATGGCATCGCTCGCCAAAGTCCAGCCTCCTACGAATGGTAACATCATCACGATCCTCAGCATTGATGGAGGTGGAGTTAGAGGGATCATCCCTGCCACCATTCTTGCTTTCCTGGAGTCTGAACTCCAGGTAAGCATTGGCTTAGCTTTTAGGTCTACCCTATTAAAGTCCAGTGCGTTTCGATCCATCTTCCAAAAGTTTTGTTTTATGCCTAATAGGAGCTAGACGGTGAGGATGCTAGACTAGCGGATTACTTCGACGTGATAGCAGGAACGAGCACGGGCGGTCTAGTGACGGCCATGTTGACTGCGCCTAATGAGAAGAATCGCCCTCTCTTTGCGGCCAAGGACATCAGGTCCTTTTACCTCGAGCACAGTCCCAAGATTTTCCCACAGAAGAGGTACATCATTCATGACCACATTAATTACTTCAATCTGTTATTGATTCTCTGGACTTCAGCAACTCGGCTTAGTTCATCTATTGAAATGACCCAGTTGTTGTTAACGTACGTTAAGATAAAGCACCAATATTTCTGTTCATACTTCTTTTTTGGTGGTGCAAGTATTGACGAAGCTAATTTGATTTGACCAGGGGATTGTGGGGGGAGAGTAAGAAACTTAGTGAAGTCATTGACAGGTCCCAAGTATGATGGGAAATATCTTCATGGGCTAATAAGGGAGAAACTTGGAGAGGCTCGTTTGCACGATACATTGACTCATGTCATCATTCCAACCTTCGATATCGACCGTCTTCAGCCCACCATTTTCTCCTCCTATGAGGTCTCTCTCTCTCTCTCTCTCTCTCTCTCTCTCTCTCTCAAATCTTAGGTATACTTTGTCTACGTAATTGCGTTTAAAAAGTTAAGCTTTTGATCATCAAGACCACTCCTTGTTCAGGCAAACATAAGTTGAGATAACAATTAACGAATCGAGGCTACAACAGTATTTGAATACTCTATAGTCAGGCATGCTTAATGATAGATGATGCTGCAGAGGGATCAAGCTATATGTGAGACCATCTTGGCCCAAAAATTTGGTTGCCATGGAATGATATTAAGTAAGCCATGTTGAGAGTTTGACAAAATAGTAAATAAGCATTTGTATTCAACGAAAGTCCCCCGTATATACATTAAAAGGTTTACAAAGATAAAGTCCAATTCAAATTGATTGACAGAATTCAAGTATAAGAGCATTAGATTCTCTGGGTATTTGAGCATGTCTTGCTACTTAAGGACATGTGCGGAGGTCTAAGAAAACTATCAATCTCGTCCTTCAGGTTGTAAGATCTCCACGTCTGGACGCTCGACTCTCGGATATCTGCATTGGAACATCCGCTGCCCCGACTTATCTACCAGCTCACTATTTCAAGAATCAGGACGTTCAAGGATGCACTCGCGAATTCCACCTTATAGACGGTGGTGTCGCTGCAAACAATCCGGTACATAATCATCACTATTTTCATAGCGGCACACCATGACCTCGGCATATGATCAAAACATCACTTAATTCTTGCCATTTGATACTCCCGTACTAGGCATTGGTGGCTATAGCCCAGGTGTCCAAGGAGATAGCCAACGCCAATCCCGATTTCTTCCCGATTGCAGTGACGAACTATGGACGATTTCTCGTGATCTCAATCGGGACCGGTTCGCCAAAGATAGAGCGAAAGTACAATGCCAAAATGGCCGCCAAATGGGGAACCTTGGACTGGCTTCTTCATGGCGGTTCAGTTCCCTTGGTGGATGTGTTCACTATGGCAAGTGCAGATATGGTGGACTTTCATATTTCTGCAACTTTCCAAGCACTCCATTTTGAAGACAACTACCTCAGAATCCAAGTAAGCTCGGTCAATTAAAATTGAGCTATTATCGCTTATTAGGTGATGTCATAACTAAAGAACACCTCACACACTCAGTCGAGGAAATGTTGTAATTCTCACACGTGCGTACTGAAACGTCTCAAGATTACCTACACTTTGTGCTTGATATAAGATACTAATTCAATCTACGAAAGAACCATCAATTTTGTCAAGTATCAACCTATATGACACATGAGAAGGTATGCATGAACAGTACGTCCATGTAGAAAAAGTGCGCATGCAAAATACACCAACTAATTTGATATTAATCCGTGTACTATAAGATAAGTATCCGAGGAGCGCACTCACTTTGTTTCTCGTTTTCTTTTTCAAATGTAGGATGATACATTAACCGGGAAAGATTCATCTGTCGACATCGCTACGAAGGAGAACCTGGAGAATCTTGTGCGGATTGCTGAAAGGTTGTTGAAGAAGCCCGTCTCCAGGGTAAACCTCGAAACGGGGTTATCCGAACCAATCGCCAAAGGAATCACCAATGCTGACGCTCTAAAGAGGTGCTCGAACACGGCCATTCATGATCAATATTGCATCTATTAGTACGTAAACGTAACTCTATATCTCTGATGCAGGTTTGCTAAAAAACTCTCCGAGGAAAAAAGATTTCGAGAGTCGCGATCTCCCAACACCAATAAAAGCTCACACTGATGAAGATGGTTTTCTGCATTCTAATAAAGACTTTCCTTCAATGTCATTTCCTTATTTCTTCTATTCATTTATATAATTGGTGACTGTCGGCAAAATATTCAGTTGCCTCGTATTTGTAGTATGGATCATTAAGCAAAATAAATGGGCTTCTATGTGTGTTCACCGAGTACTTTGCGATATCGTATTAGCATTGGATGCAAAAGTTCTGTTTTAGATGATTGTTGTGCAGCTACATGAAAAGACAGAGTAAAGATTCGAGAGACATGGATATCTCCATGTTAATAAGTTTCAATATTGCTGATAAGTGTTAAAAATTGAAATAAAAATGATTGACATTTTTTTTTCTAGATAACTTGTTGGTGTCTTACCAATACGCTCAAGAAATTACCAACTTTTTTTTCCTATAATTTGTTTAGCAATTATTTTTTTTACTAACTTATGAATTTTTATTTGCAACTAATCGAAGCTTCAAATTGCTAACTCTCATATCAATTATCAACCTAAATTAGAGTGATTGTTGACACCTAAATTTTGGCTAAATATTTCAAGATAAAATTGCATAAAAGAAAATCAAGGATCAATTTGGCCTTAACAAAAATGTTTTTCACATCACCTAGATATATCATTTGCTTTTACTAAGTTTTTTTTTTCTTTTTTTTCCCTTATTCTTCAAATAATTATTTAAAAGAAAAAAAAAAAAAGAGAAGGCAAGGCCCACACAAATTGGGCCTTCGTGCCCAGCCCTCCTTCTTCTTTGTCTTCCTCGTGGGCTGGGACCCATCTGGCCCCCTCACCCTTGCAACGCAACCCAGCCCCCCCTTCCTTCTTCTTCTTCCTTCCTTCTTCCCCCCTCCCCCTTTGTGCCTCACGCATAGAGACCGACAACGCGCGCAAAGGATGACCTACAATAGAGAGAGGAGAGTAGGCTGGCAACGAATAGGGACACACCTTCAATGCAAAGCAGAGCACACAAGTGGGCGGCTGAGGAGACGACGATTCAGCCACACCAAGGCTGGTCGGCGTACCAAGGCCGACGGTCCGAGCACCTTCATCGATCGACCTCGTCGGCCTATAAATAGAGCTCCGGGTAGAGGCCAAAGAGGAAACAAGGAGAGAGACAGAAGCAGCGAGCTCAAACGACTTCCCCTGAGAGACATCAGGGCAGGCCTACAAGCGACCGAATCCTAGAGAGAGAGAGAGAGAGAGAGAGAGAGGTGAGTCGAGTGAGATCAGGGAGAAAGGGGTCGAGATTTGAGAGAGATCGTGAGCGAGGGTGAGAGAGAAACCTAGATCTGAGGGTTATGTGAGAGGGGGAACGCGTTGCCGCCAGCTACCTCGCCTGCATCGCAGCCAGTGACCCACTGCCACGCCTCCTTTCGCAGTGAGCTAGGGCTTGGTTTTTTTCTCTGTGTTTTGGGCATGTCGGGCCGGAGCTCAAGGCCGTCTGCCTCATGTGAGTTCTAGTCCCTACCGTACTCCATTAGGCTACTCTAGTTGAAGCTCGATGCTCGCCTTGAGTCCCATTGTGATTTTGTTGTTTTTGTTCCTTTTTGCCGGCAAACTCCAAGCGTTCGATTAATTGCCCCAAAGAGTCAGTTTTCCAATCCCTCTGTTCGGTGGCCTCGGCCGGAGTCACAATTGTTGGAGAAAACTCCTTAGATGTTTTGAAGTTGACAAAACTTATTCAAAGTCTATTATGAAGATTTTCAGACTTCTGTGTCAAAGTCTGAAGATAACTAGATTTTGTGGTAAAGTTTGAAGTCTCCCAGACTTTATGTCAAAATTTGTCCACATTAATAAATTCCAAACTAAACACTATTGAAGAATGAAAACTTATCCAGATGCGAGATTTTGTTTATTTCTTGGGGAGTTCGATTCGTATGGCTTATGGATGGCTTTCGGTTGGATATATCACCTACGAGATTGATTATCTTTATTAAAATCAATTTAGATAAATCAAATCTTTTCGCATTGTAAGTAAATATGGAAAGAATCTACTTATGGAAACCAAAATCATGATTGTATGGGTGAACAGGATTGACGGGCTTTCATCACAATCTTCAAATGACTCAAGATCTCCTTTATTGATTCTGTCCAATAGGTAGATGGGAAAAATTCATTTGGAAAGTGTCAACGGTCGATAAGGCATGAAGGAGTATTTACGGCAAACTCTCTAGTTGTTCGATAGAGTGCATGAAAGAGAAATTTCGAAGTCTGAAGCTTACCATTTTCTTGTCATTCAATAAATTGAGCTCAAAGTTGTATACAAAAGAGAGAAAATCATAGTGAGACTTCGTGAGAGATCAATAGAGACTCTTCACTGTGAAGTCAAGATCACAAAGCTGTAAAATGTCTTTTGATTCTTAGTGGAATCCAGCTAGTAGGCTGTCAGCGTGGAAAGTGGATGTAGGCTAGATCTAAGCCAAATCACTATAATTTATGTGTTCTTATTCTCTTCCCTAAACTCCTTTTCTTTGTTCGTAATTCTATTTAAGTGCTAAAGTTTGAACTTGCTCTAAATCCGTTGTTCTTCAGACTCTGTTTTAGAAGCAAAATATTTCTACTTTTTCTTTTGAAAAATTGTATTCACACCTATTCACCCCATCTAGGTGTTCATACTAACACTTACAATTGGTATCAGAGCCAGTGTGCTTATTTTATTGAAGTGTTTTTACTTCTAAGCTAAAGATCTATGGCTAGTATTTTGGCTCCAAGATTGGTCAAAAGTCATAGCAACACCAAACCTCCTTACTTTGATGGGAAGGAGTACAATGTGTGGAAGAACAAGATGAAGAAATTTTTGAGATCAAAAGATCCCTTGGAGTGGGATGTGGTAGAAAAAGGGATCAATCCCAAAGCTACATCAACCTCAGAAAGAGGAAAAGAAGTTGTAGATGCTGGCGAAATAACATAAGCAGAATTAACCAATAGACAAGTTCTTGATGCTAAAGTTATCTACTCTTTATACTATGCTTTATCTCCTACTAAGTATAACCGAATTTTCTCTTGTGAAACAGTGAAAGAAGTTTGGGACAGACTGCACGTTATCTATGAAGGAACTGATCGAGTAAAGGAAACGAAAATAAATATTTTACTCGGACAGTATGAAGCCTTCAACATGAAGCTTGGAGAATCCATCACTGATATGTTCAATCGTTTCACTGAGATTGTAAATGGATTAGCATATCAATGACAAACAATATCAGGACCAATGAAGGTTAATAAACTATTGCGTGGACTCTCCAAAGACTGGAATCATGTGAAAACATCAATCAAAGAAACCTAAAGGATCATGTCTCCTTTAGTAGATGAACTTGTTGGCACACTTCAATCATATGAAGTGGAGAAAATCAATGAAGAAGAAGATCCCAAAGGTAAGAAATCGATTGCTTTAAAATCTAACGATGATTATGATGATACAAATTCAGAAGAAGACATTGATATAGCTAGTATAAGTACCTATAGGGGGGTGAATAGGTATATAAATGATTTTTCTTCGATAATTGCACAATACTAGACAGTTGATGGATTTGAGACAAACGATAATCAAAGTAAGACTGAGAGAAGAGAAAATTGAACACGCGGTTTATAGTGGTTCAGCTTATGTCAAGCCTACGTCCACTCTTCTGCACTGACAGCCTATTTTCTGGATTCCACTATGAACAAAAGAGAAGTTATAGCATAGCTTTGCCTTGATTCCACAGTGTAGATAATCTACCACACCTCCTCAAGATTTCTCACAAATATAGACTCTCTTTTGTATACAAGTATTCGCTCAAAGGAATTGTCTAAACAAAAAGGAACTTCAGACTTTGGAATTCTTTTATCGCGCACACCTCAACAACTTAGAACGTCTTCCTTATATACTCTTTTATGCCATCATACCCGTTGGCACTTACCAAAGGAATTCCTCCAATCTACCCGTTGGACAGAATCAATTAGGAAGATTATCCGAGCTATTACAGGAACGTGTTGATAGCCCATCAATCATGTTCGCCCATACAATCAAGATCTCGGTTTCCATAAGTAGAACCTTCCAATAATATTTAGGCAATCACCGGATCTTCAATTATCGAGTCAATCTTCGATCAATTAAAGGACTCCGTTATGTCTTTTCCAGCCACGAGATCTTCTCCAGTTGATAAGGTTAAATCCTTAACGAAACATCCAGTTCTTGAAACATCTCCATATGCTCTGTGTTCTGGTTGGTCTGAAGAGATCCATATGCAACAAATGTAGTACATGAATAGTAGAGACATGATTTATTGGCTTAAATGAATTTCTTACCTGCTTTCCCAGAATACATGGAGTGCATGGATCAGTCTTTTGATAAGGTAATTTGGGTAGACCTCGAACAAGCTGCTTTGATGAGATTTTGGCTAATTGCTTCATGTTGACATGACCAAGCTTTCTCGTGCCATAAGCTTGCTTCGTCTTGAATTGAGATAAGACATTGCGATTCATTTGGTTTCACATCCAGAAGATAGATGTTTCCATGTCTTCGACCCATGAAAGGCGAGTAGAGTCTTTACCGATTCCAGAAACATATTCCTTCTTGAAAGAAGATCTTGAAACCAGTATCACACAATTGACTAATGCTGAGAAGATTGTAATTGAGTCTTTCCACTAAGGAAACATTACTTATTGTGAGATTTCCAATTTTCACAGTTCCAAATCCCACAATACTTTCTTTGCTGTTTCCTCCAAATGAAACTTTTCCACCATTTACTTGAGCAAGCTTTATAAAACAATTTGAGTCTCCCTGTCATGTGTCTTGAGCATCCACTTTGTCAAGATACCACTTTACCTTTTTCTTGACGGAGACCTCAAATTCACTATCTGAGTCTGATCCAGAGTCTGAGTCTGATTGTGCCATCAGACATAGATTGGCATATTCATTATCACTTTCTTCACACTCTGTATCACTCCAGGTTTTGGCTTTGAGAGCTTTTCGAAATTTTTCAGCTTTTCCTCTCTTCTTCTTCAGAAGAGGACAGTTGGGTCTGATGTGTCCCTTTTTTCTTACATTCAAAGCATACTACATCTTTGTTTGGTTCCTCATCATCAACAGACTTGGTCTGCTGTCTTTGAAAGCTTTGTTTCTTTGAGTTGAACCTTCTTCCTTTTTTATTCAGTTTTCTGAATCTTCTTATCATGAGAGCAAGCTCCTCATCATCCATATCATCTTCAGAATCTGTATCATCATAATCATCATTTGATTTTAATGCAATGGATTTCTTACCTTTTGGATCTTCATCTTCATCTTCATTGATCCGTTCCACTTCATAAGACTGAAGAGTTCCAATCAGCTCGTCGACAGATAGTGGCATAATTCTTTGTGTCTCTCTTATCGAAGTCTTTATGTGATTCCAATCCTTGGAGAGTCCACGCAGTAGCTTGTTTACCTTCATGGGATCAAAAATTGTTTGTCCTTGATTCTCAAGACCATTGACAATATCTGTAAAACGGCTAAACATGTCAGTTATAGATTCTCCTGGTTTCATTTTGAAGGCTTCATATTAACCGAGAAGAATGTTAATTCTGGTTTCCTTCACTCGATATGTTCCTTCATAGGTGATATGCAATCTGTCCCAAACTTCTTTTGCTGTAACACAAGAAGATATTCTATTATATTCAGTTGGTAACAAAGCACAATATAAAGAGTAAATTGCTTTTGCATCGAGTGCTTGTCTCTTGATTATCTCTTCCCGAGTCATTCCGCCTGGTCTCAACAGTTTATTTCCCTCTTTCGAGACGATGCAGCTGTAGGAGTAATTCCTTTTTCTACAACGTCCCCTTCCAAAGGATCCTTTGATCGTAGGAAAGCTTTCATTTTGTTCTTCCAGATGTTGTAATCCTTTCCGTCAAAGTAAGGTGGTCTGGTATTGCTTTGCCCTTCCATCAGCCCTGGTGCTAGCATACTAGCCATGGATCTTTTACTATGAAGTAAAACACCTCAAATAAAGTAAGTACACAGGCTCTGATACCAATTGATATAGCTAGTATAAGTACCTATAAGGGGTGAATAGGTATATAAATGATTTTTCTTCGATAATTACACAATACTAAACAGTTGATGGATTTGAGACAAACGATAATCAAAGTAAGACTGAGAGAAGAGAAAATTGAACACGCGGTTTATAGTGGTTCGGCTTATGTCAAGCCTACGTCCACTCTTTTGCACTAACAGCCTATTGGCTGGATTCCACTATGAACAAAAGAGAAGTTACAGCACAACTTTGCCTTGATTCCACAGTGTAGATGTTCTACCACACCTCCTCAAGATTTCTCACAAATATAGACTCTCTTTTGTATACAAGTATTCGCTCAAAGTAATTGTCTAAACAAAAAGGAGCTTCAGACTTTGGAATTCTTTTATCGCGCACACCTCAACAACTTAGAACGTCTTCCTTATATACTCTTTTATGCCATCATACCTATTGGCACTTACCAAAGGAATTCCTCCAATCTACCCGTTGGATGGAATCAATTAGGAAGATTATCCGAGCTATTAAAGGAACGTGTCGATAGCCCATCAATCATGTTCGCCCATACAATCAGGATCTCGGTTTCCATAAGTAGAACATTCCAATAATATTTAGGCAATCACTGGATCTTCAATTATCGAGTCAATCTTCGATCAATCAAAGGACTCCGTTATGTCTTTTCCAGCCACGAGATCTTCTCCGGTTGATAAGGTTAAATTCTTAACGAAACATCCAGTTCGGATAACCTTTCTTCAACGGATTAGAGATGTCAATGAGGATAGACTTTGAGTCTTGAGTCTGGCTGTCCGGAGGTCTTCGACTTTAAATAGCGAGTCTGCAAGCCTCCGGACTAGATCGATGGAAACGTTTTGTCAGCTTCAAAAAAATTCAAGAAGATTTCTCCAACAGACATGAACAATGAAGAACAAGCACTCATGATTAGGAATTCAGGAAGTTGAATAGAAAGGGAAGAAGATTCAACTGGAAGAAGAAAGGCACTCAAAAATTTCAAAACAAATTAACTGAGGATGATGAAGTCAACAAAGACGTGATTTGCTTTGAATGCAAGAAAAAAGGGGTACATTAGACCCAACTACCCTCTGTTGAAGAAAAAGAAAGGAAGAACTGAGAAATACAAGAAGGCTCTCAAAGCAGAAACATGGAGCGATACTAAATGCGAGGAAAGTGATAAAGAATATGCCAACAGCCATTGTCACACAACATCAAGTGAAGCCACCCACGCAATCAAGAAAAGGAGTTCTTGTTTCGACATTTGGTTTTGAGCTTGAACGCGCGGTAATTTTGTCCTGTGAGTTTATGCCAAGTGAGTTTTTTTATTTATAAACACTTTGGGTTTGGGGTTAAAGTTAGGTGTGGGAAACACTTGAGCGTTTGAGCGATTGTAAACTCTAATACTCTAATTATAGTGGATTATTTGCTGCTGGCTCTCCCCGTGGACGTAGGTACCGATACTCGGACCGAACCACGTAAATTTCTAGTGTCCTTATTTTTCTGATTTATTTTTCTGGTGATTTCGCGTTGACGTAAATTGCAAGATCCTGCCGTTTCCGCGTATTATATCGCAATAGAAATTGACATGCATGTGCAGAGCACATATGAAAGCTGGACTCTCAAAATTTAATGTACCGGAATATTTTCAGCGCAAGGCATGGTGGGGGAGACATTGACTTGGCCTCTTTGGATTCTGACCAAGCTGCTTAGGAGGTAAAATATCAAATCTGGTTTTCTTCATAGAGCAGGCAATTGCTTTTCGAACAAAGCTAATAGTCCAAGCGTCGCCATTATGAATGGGACTGACGTTAGAGTTGCTTACTTCCTTCACTTCTATGTTCACGCTATGAAGGCAGACCACGAGGAAGGAGAAGACGGGAGAATCCTTCCTGTTCTCATCTCTGCCCTGACATCCTTGTCCTGGGTGCAATTATAATGCGCATCAGTTTCTTTGGTTAAATCTTCATCAGCAGTTTCTTACCGTCTGGCTGGAAATAAAGCAACATCACTGGGAGGGAGTCCGGCATTTTTGCCACTTAGCACTCTCAAAGTATCTTGTGGGATGCCACCGGATGCTCTAACCACATCAAACAGTCTTGTCTTGAGACGTTGACAGCGTCAATTGTCGAACCGGATGTATTTATGAATATACGTGCTTTCTTCATGCTACTCATTTCAGGAACCTTTATTATCTATATAGTGACACGTGAGACAATAAACGGGAGGAAAACAACCTTAGTAGACACAATTTACGGCGATGCTTCAAAATTTGGTTGAGCTAATCTCTTAAAACTAGCAAAGGAACTCAATGAGAAATTCATTGGGCGATACAGAAGAGGTGAGAAAAAAGAAAAAGAAAAAAAATGGGCAAAAATACATCTTAAGTATCAAAACTTGGCATGATGGGACACTTAAACGCCAAAAATTAGAAAAGTGATACTTAAGTGTCACTTTTTTTGAAAAATGGGACACTCGAGTGCCACCTCTGATGAACTCCAATGAAAATCTCACATGACAAATTTTTATTAATTTTGCTGGCCAATGTGACTTGCCGGAGAATTGACTTGGTAAAGAAATGCAAAACGACGTTGTTTTTGCATGGATTTGAATTTTAATATAAAAAATTAATTAATTTTTTTTTTTAATTTTAAAAAGGAGGAATGAAGAAGATGAATAGTTGCAAGTAATGAACTCTCAGCCCTCACCGTTGTCGTCTCCCCCGGTGTCATCGGTAAGGGCGGACCCTCGTTCGTTGCTTGCAATCTCTATCTCTGTCTCTGTCTCTGTCTCTCTTTTTAAAATAAATTTAGTTTTAAAGTTAATTTAATTAATTTTTATATTAATTATTTACCCACATCAGTAGCAAAACAACGTCATTTTTGCATTTATCTAGTCACGTCGGTATGCAAAATGACATTGTTTTATACTTGTCTTGCCGGAAAATCGTCACGGCAACATTTTGGTCAGATCTTCTCGCTTTGGGCACTTAAGCATCCCTCCATGTCAAGTTTTTGCACTACAAGTATTCGGCACTCGAAAAAAAATATAAACTCAAAACCCAAACCAAAGCTGACTCGATCCGACCGTATTATTGCTTCTGGGTATCATGCTTTTTGGTTAGGTTAGGTCGGGTCAGAACATATTGCCTTATGATCCAGGTTTGGTCAGGTAATTTCAAAACCTGACCTTACTCGACCTGACCAATTGATAGCCCTACCCGTGGGAAGGTCATATAATGACCTGAGCCCAACTGTGTAATATTGTTTGCTTTGGATACTGAGTCCTCATGGCTTTAAAACACATTACATAGGTTAGAGAATCCAAGCCTTATAAACTAGCACAGGAGCGATGTGGGACAGGAGACGCGCCCCCTCCTTATGCACGTCCGAGAACCGAGGTGCGGACGCATCGCCATCCCTCCTCCCCGCGCACTGCCGCCTAGGCCGTCACAAGTCACAACCACCTAATCTAATATATAGGACACTTAAGTGCCAACAACGAAAATTTCCAGTCAAATTGCTGACATGACATTTTTCCGATGAGTAAAGCGCAAAATGACGTTGTTTTGTGCACTAACATGGCTAGGTAAGTGCAAAACAACGTCGTTTTAGCTCGACGTGGCTATATAGGCCCAAAACGACATCGCATTGCCTCTGGATTCAAATTTCAATATAAATAATAATTAAATAAATTAAAAGAACTAAATTTATATTTAAAAAAAAAAAAAAAAACCTTAGCAGCATTCTATGAGAGGTTGCATAGTCTTGCTAGCAACAATGGGGGACTAGGGCTTGACGACCCCAATTGACCACCGATGATCACTAGCCAAAGGGGAGGGCCGCGACCCTTGTTGTAGATTTGGGCGAGGGCTTGCAAGCCCTCGCTGACAGTCTATGCAGGTTGCCGGCCCTTGCCCTAACCCTAGTAACCCCCTCATCATTGTCGAACCTTGCCAACGATGGTGGGGTTGCAGCAACGAGGGATGTGCATGTCCTCGCTAAACACTGCACTTGCTTTTTTTTAAAATATATATATTTGGTTGTTTTAATTTATTTTAATTAATATTTATATTTAAAATTTGATTTTTTGGGCAAAACAAAGTCGTTTTGCATCTTCATTGCCAAGTCAACTTTCCAGTGTGCTACATAGATCACTTATATTATTAAAATTAGGCCATATCATATTTCTGGCCACCTTCGCCGAACTTGGCCCTTTAATGTCCCAGTTTTCAAACAAAAGTGACACTCAAGTATACATTTTGGAAGTATTGATACTTAAGTGTCCACTTGTGCTAACTTTTGGCACTTACGCTATACTTTAGCCAGAATCATATATTACATTTTAAAACTACATGCAATGCATGAGGCACTATTGATGACTTCACATGATCACTCCTCACATGTTAGTTAAAATTAACAAGTTTGCTTGCAAAATATTTTGAAATGAATAGAAGTGGTATGAAAAGAGTATTAAATTTATTAAGAATAATCAAGTCATTGCATTCAAGAAATTTATGGTTCATATAAGTAAGCGGTCTTCCTCTATTTACTTGGGCTTCTAATCGACTTGTTACAGAGTACTAACTCAAATGAATTGAATTGCATGTTTAGATAATTTAGTTAAAACTCCAAAGTTATTATTGAGATGAGCTTGGTAGAGTTCACGCTAGGCAACCATATAATATCTTTAATGAGCGACTATTCTTACTTGCCTAGTAATCTATAGCTTTCCTCTAAGTGATTCACCTCTAGAAAGGTTTTAATTGGCCCTAATTTATTTTGATGTTTGGTGAATATCACAAGGAAGAAATCTTGTGATCTAGTGGTTTAACTTTTCGATGCCAGCCTCCATGGTTCTGTTTGGAGAAAGAGAGCGTGGATGAAGGTGGGCATTGGAGATTCAAGTTTAGACATGTTGATATAGAATTGCCACGGTTCGATCTGGAAAAAAGAGATAGTATTGTAATGATACTTAAATTAATGGGGGTAAGTACACTATCAGTGCCAAAACTTGTGTACGGCGCTCACTTTGGTGCCAAAACTTTTGAAAATGATCATTTCAGTACCAACGCCGATTTGGTTGGCCGGAAATCCGACGTGGTACTTTTTTATTAATTTTTGAAGCTGATGTGGCTCGCCGGAGAGTAGAGTCAGCATTTAAACAACAAAACGACGCCGTTTGGTGTATTTCCCCCAATTCAAAACCCTAAATCCCCAAATTGAGGGAGAGAGAGAGAGAGAGAGAGAGAGAGAGAGAGAGAGAGAGCATGGCATGGGCTTCCCATCGTCTTCTTCCCCGAAGAACAACACCAGCACTAGCTAGCAGCAACACTAGTAGTGCACTAGCACCAGCACAACTCCACCTCCGATTTGTTCGACATTGTCGACAAGTCCAAGCTCTTGTTCTCCTCCTCCTCTCATCTTCCCTCTCCTTCCCCCTTCAGAAGGACCCACTTAAGCCGCTCCCTAAGTAGAGCCTAATCCGCCATCTCCATCTGCACCCTCCTCATCTTCGCTCTCTTCGCCTTCGACCCCCCTTCTTCCTCCTCCTCCTCTGCCCTTGCCTCTTATACTTCCTGTCGCTTCTTGCCCGAGCAACAACCTCAACCTCTCCTTGCTTACTTAGTCGAGCAACTACGACGGAGGCCAAGCGACGGTGGCGAGCAACTAAGACGGAGGTCAAGCAATGTGAACGAGCGACGGCGGCCGAGCGACGGTGGCCAAGCGAGCTAGGTCGGCGTTGGGCGAGGATCAAACAAAAAAACCCTAATTTCATTCCCCAAATAAAATAAAATAAATCCCCAAATGAGTTGTGTGACATCATTTTTGTGAGGCCGTCCACTTAGGACGGCAAAGAGACATCGTTTTCTAAAGGAGGACGGAAAAAAACGTCGTTTAAAAGCCATGTCAATCTCTTCTTCTTTTTATATAAATATAAGAGCCACATAATCATTTTGACTGGAATCTCTCACCAGTGGCACCAAAGTAATCATTTTTCCTCCGATTTGACATTTAAGTGATCCAAATAAAGTTTTGGCACCCAAGTGAGCGCCGTACACAAGTTTTGGCACTGATAGTGTACTTACCCCAATTAATGGAGAGCAAAACAAACCTAACAATGAGCTCATACATGCGGGAGAGATCATAGAGATGCACATCCAAATTGTGGTGGACAAAGTCTTACATTAGAGAATTGGCGTGATTTAGAGAAGTTAATATATTCTAGTTTGTTCATAACTTATTGATTTAAACTTTTAAATGAAAGTGCATTCAATTGGATATGTCGACAACCTTGAACTTGTTCTCACTCTTAGCAATCTTCTTAGACGAAGGTATTAGATTTTTGCTGCATGCTATCAACAATAAGTATCCAAAAGTCACTTTTTGACACTATATATATATTTTCTCCTCAAACACATATCTTCGGTGTACCAGCAAGACTACTACTCTCGATTAGACAATTCCATGTGCTACCGAGTTAGGAATAATAAATTTGACGAGGACCTCCTTCCCCTTCATGTCAAAACAAGAGAGGATGAAATAAGGGGTTCATTAAATCTACCGCTCTCTCTCTCTACACATTAGTTAGGCTCTTTTCCCTTGAAGTCACCGTCAATCTGCAGTGCCGTCCCTGAGGGAGGTAGAGAGGGTTCTCTCTCTCTGTCAAAATAAATATGTGAATGATATCTTTTTTCGATCAAAAAAAAAAATCTCATTGATGTTTAAGCAACACACCGGGATTTGTTCGCATTGTGCTCTGTCCATGAGCATGGTGAGATACTTCATCTACTCAATGGTCATTGATCCACCTAATCTTAAGATCCATATTATAAAAGAAAACTAGCTATAAGCATTGCGTACTGCAATATCCGTTTTGAAAAATCTATTATGTTTTCAATATTATACGAATTGTGGATATTAATTACAGACCATCCTCCTTAAGTACTAGAAAGAAACGCTCGTGGACTTTCTAGAAGTAGTATACCGGCATAGTCTTCTGAATTCTATGCCACCTTTTACTTTCACATTATAAGCTGCAACTCCAATAATTAATAGTCATTATTACGATACGCCGAAGTAGATATTCACCAGGAAATGGGAACAAACTAATCGAGAGCAAAAATCAACGTCTCGTTTACGAGCATTCAAACGCAGGAGAAGGACCTGCATGTCTGTGACTCAATCCCATTCGCGTTCATTTTCTTCCCTCCAGAAACCGAAAGAGTCCTCTCATCTTCAACGTTTTCTGTGAATCGAGAACTCGGTTTAAAATTTGATGGGTCTGACCATTT
The DNA here is from genome assembly GCA_014182545.1 of Eucalyptus globulus. Lineage (NCBI taxonomy): Eukaryota > Viridiplantae > Streptophyta > Magnoliopsida > Myrtales > Myrtaceae > Eucalyptus > Eucalyptus globulus. The sequence continues at coordinate 960,462 of CM024722.1, forward strand.
CTCATCTCTTGAAATTCCCATGACAGAGCATTTCAAAAGTGTCTTCATGTATCGATCTAAGATGGTTTCCGGGGTCTTTTGTGAAACGACTGAGTATTCTTACAGGCTATTTTTGTGAATTTACGTGCTGGAAAAAATGTTATGATCTTACCGCACTTATGATTTTCACCTGTTGGAAGATGATTTGATTCTTAGCTTCGATTTTGATCACGGAGATTGTGAGATAATTAATTTGATCACAAAAATATCATCAGAATATTTAGAAGATATAACAGGAATTCTTTTGTATTATAAATATGGGCATGTACATTTATGAAATACACAGAGAAATACAATTACAATTTCCTCCTATTCTCTTCATTTCTTGTCATGGCATCAGAACGTAGCGTTCTTACCTAGCTTCCACAAATACCCTGAATTGCCTTTGGTCATCTTTACAATTGTTGTTGCAAATTTCTTCCTGCAAAACAAATTGACACACCGATTAGAATTCATACATTCAAACACCATGCCCAAAAATCAAAACAACAAATCAAGCAGTAGCAACAACGATCAAGAGATGATCCCACTTGTGAAGGAATCGTTCGACACCAACAACTCTCCTGAGAGTCTAGCTTTAGATGAGATTGATCAAACCCAGAATTTGCAGCAGCAACCTTCGGCGTCATTGCCCACATCTGTCCAACCCTCTGGGCCAATTCAATGGCCACAAATGCAGTGGATTCTAGTCCAAGGTCCATGGACCGTCGGACCCAATCAACAACCATGGGTTATTCACGGCCCTTCCGGAGAAGCTACGAACCATGGGCCTCAAATTGATGGATCAGGTTTACCACATCCAGGTCACAGATCCGAATTGAGTTCGACGAATCATGGGATGAATCCCTACTCATCCCTACTCAGGATTGCAACCTGGGTTCTACTCGTACAACGGACCATAGCTCTGAATTATCAACCTGCAACTTATTGGTCCAAACAACTACAATGCGTGGGCTCGAGATTTGCAGCGGGCTCTTGTGACCAAGGACAAAGATAGGTTCCTTAATGGAATTGTCGTCATTCCTAACGACGACCGAAGTCGACGATGTTGGCGGAGGTGTAATCGGCTCATGCACACCTGGATTGGGAACTATGTGGCCGCCAATATTGCCACCGACCTCCCACTGACTAGAGATTCGAAACAAATGTGGGATAACATTAGAGAAATGTATGGAAAGTTGGACAGAGTGAAGCTATTTCGCTCACTCAAGTTCTATCAAATCTGAATCAAGGGAACCTTTCAATTACCACTTGCTTCAACTGACTCTCAGCTCTCTAGAATGAGCGCAAGGTGGCTGAGGAAGAGCTCAAGGGACCGGAAGAGACACTTGAACAATATAGACAGATTAGAGAGAAGGAGAAAGTTACTCGGTTTCTGTTAATTCTGAACAAAAGTTTCTTGGTGTTCCGGTCGTAGATCCTAGCCGTGGATCCCATCCCTCCTCTAGGCCGAATATATCAATTGGCCATCCAAGAGGAATATCAAAGACTAGCCATGACGGAGTACATGAAAGGAATGGAAGGAGTCGTGCTCATTGCTCTGGCGAGGTCGTAGCAGCGAGTAGCCAACGCTCTCGAGCCACCACCACACATAAAAGCTAGTCGAGTCTTACCGAGTGGCCAAGTCCCCTCGTTGGGAAGAAGATAAAGATTCCAACCCTAGAACTTAACGGATGGACGGCCCAGATTTAAAGCTAAAATCAGACGGCTCATATTTAGCCGTCCATGGAGCTGAATCAGGTGGCTCTCAACAGGCCACGTCAACCCAAATCTTTAGGCCATCCAACGGTCCTCAAGGCGCCACATCATCAAAAGGAAATGGGCAAAAGTTTAAAAAATAGAGGTAGATACTGTGAATATTGTAAATGTCCACATCATATGATTGATACTTGCTGGAAACTGTGTGGGAAACCAACTGATAAAGAGAAAAGAGAGAAAGATTTTTCTGCTTATTAGGTTATGACCCAAGGGACCAAAAGGGCAAATCAGCAATCACTCATGATCAGTACCAAAATATCATGAGGAGCTTGAATCAATTAAGGGTTATTGACAAGACTATGGGATTCTCAGGTACCTCTATTTCCAAGAATAATAATTTTTCAGTTGAAGCATGAATAATCAACTCTAGCGCTAGTGATCACATAATCTATAATGAGCAATTCTTTTCTAATAGTCAGAAAAAATCTCATGATGCTGTTTGTCTATCTTCCTAATGGTACTATCACTTATGTTACCAAAGTTGGTATTGTCCATCTTAGTAAGCACATTAACCTTTAAAAATGTCTTATACATTTCTGAGATTTGTGACGACAACCCTCACCATGTTGTATTCAATTCATAAAATTGTCTCTTTCAGAACCATTCGATTAGCAAAAAGATGAGGTAGTGTTGCAAAAGGGTTGTATTTTTGGATCAACCTACCAAAGAACTTTGATTTGTTATTGCTAAATAAATGAATTTCATGTAATGCTACTTCTAGCAATAAAATTTCTCTTTTTCATTAGCGTTTGGGTCATAGTGCTCATTTTCCTCACCCAAATTGTCCAAATTGCCCTTTGGCAAAACAATCTAGATTATCATTTCTCGCAAGCACATCTCGAGCTGCTGGTGTTTTTTCCTTGATTCATGTAGATATATGGGGTCTTTATCACACTCCACATCGTGATGGATCTCGTTTCTTTCTAATAATTATGGATGATTATACTTAAGCAACTTGGGTTTTTCTCATGCAATCCAAAAGCCAGATTTTTTCAAATCTGTTATTTTTTTTCACTAATTAAAAATCAATTCGACAAATCTGTCCAAAGAATTCGCACAAATAATGGGTGTGGTTTTTTACCGCAGAATGTAAATCTTTCCTTGCTCCTCATGGGATACTTCACAAAACTTCTTGCATCAATACTCCTCAATAAAATGGCATTCTAGAATGCAAGCATTGTCATCTTCGAGTAGCTCGTACCCTTAAATATCAAGCATCCATTCTTGAACATATGGGAGATTGCATGGTCACGACGGTTTATTTGATTAATCGCATGCCAACTAAAATTCCTAAAGGTTGGTCTCCTTTTGAAATGCTTTTTGTGAAACATCCGGAAATCAAACACTTGAAAGTTTTCGATTGCCTGTGCTATGCAACGACTATGGGTCCTCAAGGTAAAATGGATCTGTGTGCTATTCGATGTGTGTTCATGGGATACCCTCCTCTACAAAAAGAGTTACAAGGTTATGGAAATATCCAAAGGTTGATTCTTCATTAATCGAGATGTTGTCTTTCATGAAGATATTTTTCCATTCCGGAAATCAACAAATTCATCTAAAACACTTAGGTTGAAGCCTAATCATCGAAAATTCTTATCAGCAGAGGATTTATCTATAGCTTCACAATATTTTTTGGTGCCACTGGAGCACACAATCCTAGAATACTCGATCAAGCAATTGAGTCACTTGCACTAGTCAATGAAAGAGACGATTCACCAGTTTTGTCTCCAAAGAAAATTGTAAGTGAGTTCTCTCAAGCACCATCTCCAAACAAATTGTCGAGCCACCTCGATGTTCTGGTCGCCATGTTCGTCCAGCCACTTGGACAAAGGACTACTTATGTTCTACTGTGGATTCTTCAGGTACACACTATCTTGTATCATCTTACATTTCATTTTATCGACTATAGCCAAAACATGTGTTGTATTGGTCTATATTTAAGGATTACAAACCTTCCACTTATGAGGAAGCAGAACGTGACTCAAGATGGCAATAGGAATTTGGTGCTCTTATACATAATCATACTTGGGATATAGTTTCATTGCCTCCAAATAGAAAACTGATTGGTTACAAATGGGTATATAAGTTTAAATACAAGGCAGATGGTTCTATTGAACAATACAAGGCTCAGCTAATTGCTAAAGGATTCACAAAACGGGAAGGCTTTTATCTTGAGATTTTCTCCCTAGTTACCAAGGAAGTGATGATTCACACCTTGTTATGCATCGTTGCTTTTTGGAATTGGAAATTGCATCAGATGGACGTTTACAATGCCTTTCTCATGGAGATCTCGATGAAATAGTCTTCATGGAACTACTACGGGTTTACGGACAGCGGGACTCTCAGGTATGTCATCTACGTAAATCCCTATATGGGCTCAAACAAGTTTCTCGACAATGGTACGCAAAATTTATTGTTGTTCTCATAGGCGTGGGCTTCCAACACTCCAAACACGACTATGCATTATTCACATGGATGGAAGGTATTTTGTCAATTTATTTGTTGATTTATGTTGATGATATTCTCATCACGGGAAACAATGACTTTGCCATTAAGAAGTTTAAAGAGTATTTGCATTTTAAGTTCCATATCATAGATTTGGGCGCTCACAAATACTTCCTTGGAATTGAGATAGCTAGATCCAACATGGGGATATGTCTTAGCTAGTGAAAATTCATCTTTGAGATTATATCAAAAGTAGGATTGTCAAGATGCAAACTAGCAATTATCCCCATTGAACAAAATCTCAAACTTATGACATTTGATTTTGATAAAGGTTCATCATCACCTAGTAAAGACCCATTGTTACATGATCCATCAGGTTATCAAAGACTGGTTGGGAAATTAATCTACCTCACCATGAGTAGGCATAGTATATACTATGCAATACTAATTCTCAATCAATTCATGCATAATCCAAAACAATCCCACATGAATGCAGAACTAAAAGTTGTGAAATATTTAAAGGGATGTCTTGGACTTGGAATCCTACTATCTTGAGATTGTAACTTGAAGATGACAGCCTGTTGTGATGCTGATTATGCTACTTATCCTATGAAGCATAAAATTAGGAAGATCCTTGATTTCATTTATAAAAAAAAAACTAAGAAGTGGTCAACTGTATCTTATTAGAATATCGAGCTATGGTGAAAACGATTTGCAAAATAGTATGAGGTCTACTTTTGGATTTTGGACAAGGCAAGCAAGCTATTTTGTGATAATGATGCCGCACTCAAATTGGTAGCAAACTTTGTCTTTCATGAGAAGACAAAATATATAGAAGTTAATTGTCATTTCACTCGAGAAAAAATTCAAGAATGAGTCATCGCAATTGGAGGAATTAGAATTGTGGAACAACCTATAAACATTTTTGCTGAACCCTTATCCCAAAGACAACACAAGTATCCATTGAGCAAGCTGGACGTCTTCGACATATATAAGCCACCAGCTTGAGGGGAGTGTTTGAAGATGATTTGATTCATAGCTCCAATTCTGATCACGGAGATTGTGCGATAATTGATTTGGTCACAAAATATCTTCAAAATATTTATAAAATATAATGGAAATTGTAATATTATTTGATTTCTTTTTATAATATAAATATGGGCATGTACATGTACGAAATACATAGAGAAATACAATTGCATCCAATTCTCTTCGTTTATTTTCATCACCAATAACATTACTCTAAAGAAAAGAAAAAGAAATTGTCTATCGTACTTTCTAAAAACAAAGGCAGAACTTAAAATGTGTGAAAGCATTGTGAGAAAATTATATGTTGTTGAAGTAATACATTTCAGGTTGAAGAGATTCATGGAGAAATTAAGAAAGGTTATTCTTCAAGGCATTATCTTAAATGAGAAAGATCGTTCTGGAGATTTAATGTTTTAGTTCTAACCTAGGGGTTCGAATTGCCTTTTCTCAAGCTCTAGATCGAGAAAAGTCCCTCTAATCAAAGAGGAGCAAAGAAACTTAAGTAGATGAATATTATAAATGAAGAATCGTAGAAGTTATCCACACAATTAATTAAATAGGATACTAATCTAGCCAAAATCAATTATATTGTCAGTACTTCTTCAATCATTAAAAATATTAATTCCTATTTCTTTTTTTCAAAAATTGCATTTGCCGCACACTATAAAGGGGCGTATCATTAATGTTACAATAAATCCCCTGTTTTACAGAAAGAGTAGGTGTTCCATTTGACTTTGATTAAATTTACTTGTGAAATAATTCCTTATTTAACGTTGACCCTCATTTACCTCCGTCCCCCAAGTAAAAGTGGATATTTTTCTTCCCCACTTTTGGGGAATACAAGAAGGTGACGTTGTGGGGTCTCTCACCCCAGGTAGATCTCCTATATGTTTCTTTTTTCCTTGAGTTTTTTAACGATCTGCTCAACTCCATGGAGGTGTATCGATAATGGTACAATAAATCCCACATTTTACAGAAATAGTAGGTGTTCTAGTTGACTTTGATTAAATTTATTTGTGAAAATAACGTTTTTCTTGGATATAATGACCGGTGGCAAGATGAAAAAAAAAAAATGATTGAACCAAAATTATAGGGAACTTTTTTTTTTTGGGAGGGGGAATCTATTAGTTACTTCACCAGTCCAAACATATATGGATCTTATTAATAAGTGCTTCAGTGTACTAATTAGACATTTTTAATCACAAAATACTCGATTTGCAAAGTATTGATTAATGATATTGCAAATTCAAACTAAAAGTTCCAATATTCGTTAATGAGTAACCGGTAGCGACTTTTTGACAAAACCATACATGACATACGTATCCTTGCACGCATATCTTGACAATTCAGCATGCTACGGAGTTGGAAAAGTATAGGGATTTCACTTATGTTTAAGCGACACACCAGGATTCATCTCGAGTCGTGCTATGTCCATGAGCATAATAAGATACTTCATCTACTCTATGGTCATTCTTCCATCTAATCTTAAGGTCCATATTATAAAAAGGAAACCAGATATTAGCATCACATACTACAAATTAATTTCGTCCGTTTTGAAAAATCAATCATTTTTTCAAGATTATATGTATTGTCGATATTAATTACGGATAGTCAACCTTAACTACTAGAAAGAAACGTTTTGTTGATTTTTCTATAGTCTGAATGCCGGTCTATTCTTTTGAACTTCAAAATAGTAAGCGGCGGCTCCTATAATTAGTAGTCATTATTACAATACGCCAAAGTAGCAGGTAGATATTTATTAGGAACTGGACCCAATCTAATCGAAAGTAAAAATCAACGGCTAGTTTGCTAGCATTCAAACGAATGAGAAGGATCCATATCCCTCGACTCAATCCTATTTGCGTTCATTTCTTTTTTCCAAAAACCAGAAGTGTCCACTTTAACGTTTTCTGCGAATCGAAAACTCGATTTGCAATTTGATTGGGTCTGACCAGGTCTCACCTCTTGAAATTTCCAAGGCAAAGCATCTCCAAACCGTCTTCATCAATAGATCTCAGATGGCTTGGTAATTTAGATGGATGAATTGCATTCGTAATTGTCCTGGGCCTTCCGCAAGATGACGGAGTATTCGCCGCCTTCTGTGGACTTTAGTTAAATGAAAACTAGAGCTAGACCGGTTTTCCCATGTGGTCCCTCTTAGCGATGCGCCAAATATTGTTGATACAACATATATTTGATCTTGCGCTGAAGACAAACTAAACCCGAGAGCAAATTGCTTAGATAGTGTAAAAATAATTTAACCTAAATCGAGCCTTTACCATGTGATACGTAACTGGTCGATCGCAATTCACTATCACGGTCAAGTACAAATTCACTCTATTATGGCTATCAAACTGTGTTCAGACCAGAATTTCTCTGCATGCGTTGATGACTGCAGACTCATGGAAGAAAGACCTAGTTCCGACCCTCACCCAAAGCCATTAAATTACAATACTGACGGAGCCTTTTCCAATTTGAACTCTTCAATATGATCCGTACATGAAAATTCTCGGGTTTAACTTAAACGATTCCAAGCAACTTCGCATGATTCCAGTCAAAATTGAATCGTAGCGTTTCGTGATACACAGTGAACATGCGAGGAAATGAGAAACTAAAAATACGCGTGGCTCATTCATTATAACGCCATCGCACAAGCTAGCTCTTTCTCCAAACTTGATACACTAGTTCAAATAGTTTCCTCTTTTCCCTCTCCCCGATAACTCCCAAAGGCACCAAGAGTTCATAGTTGTTAGTGCTTTCGCTTCGTTTCGTTTAACTCAACTTGCAAATGGAAAGAACAAGTGTGCTCCTTCAGCCTCCGACTTATGGAAATTTGATTACCATTTTAAGCATCGACGGTGGTGGGATAAGAGGGCTTATCCCCGGAACCATTCTTAATTTTCTGGAGTCTGAGCTTCAGGTGAGCATGCTTGTTATGATTTTTGTCATCTCCGTTGTCAATATATTTCACTGATCTTGTCAGCAAATTAGCAAGCTTCACAATCTTTATTGATCTATGCATAGTGATTTTGTTAACAAGAAATTCTTATCAATTATAGTGAACAAAACAATATTCATTGGATTCATATACACATGGACCATTTGCATGTAGTTCTCATATTGCATACATGAGTGTAAAAAGGTTTTATGCATGCATGTCATAAGCAAACTTAATAAGGAGAAGACTATTTTTGGTACATCTGATGCTATAATATCTAAATATCAAACCACGTATTCATTTGATTGTTTAAATTTTTAAAACAATTAGTAATGGTCTCTCAAAATATCAAATAGCACCAGAGTAGGATGTCCCATGTCACGTCCCGACCCTACGAGCACGTGCCCATCCCTGCTTGGTCGATTAATACCGACCTCCCAGGACACATCACTGACCCATTCATTTTAATACGTATGCGGAAGCATATAAATAATCCCCAGACAATAAACCAATAGGATAGTGAAAGAGCTAGTATGAGCACCTAGAAAGAGGGTGAATAGGTGCAAAAGCAAATTTTGCAAAATATAGTATAAAGCTTTTCCTTTTAACCAGAGTCTGGTTGACAATAGACTTTACAGAGAGAATCAGACTTTATAATTAAATAGAGTTTCAAACAAAGTAAAAGAGTTCAGGGAAGAGAATAATTCTCTAAGGCGACATGTCTAATCCCCAAGTTCCGTGCATTCTCTAAAGGGACGTACTTAATTACTGAGCCATGTTCATTCTCAAATGCGATATACCAAATCACCGAGCCACGTGCATTCTCTAAGATGACGTGCTAATCACCCGAGCCACGTGCTATTCACAAGTGATTTATAATCCACAAATCACGTGCATTATCCAAGACGACACTCTAGGTCTCCGAGTCACGTATTACAACTCTCTTTCTCATTACTTTATATTCAATCCATAAGTCACGTACATTCTCCAGGATGACCTTCTTGGTCTCCGAGCCACGTAATACAACATTTTTTTTTATCACTTTATAGATAGCCCATCAAAACATTACTGGCGCTATAGACCCACGCTCGGTCATTTTCCAATCAATTTCTGAAATTGAATAATTTAAGAATAAAACCCTAAAATCATAATTAATTCAATTCAGCACAAATCAACACTCAAATAAATAAACAGATTGCACCATAATGATCAGCATAAGATTTCGTTGTCGACTATCCCAGCCTAATTTTCAGAAAGTAATTAATTAATTACATAATTACGGAAATTATTAAATAAATGCAATAAATCCAATTTAGGCCCATAATGCCTAATTGGAAGCCGAGACGAACCCGGAAAATTACCGAGACTCGTTCAATAAAATGCTATGACCAATTTCCTTGCTAACTACACTAACCATTTGCCTAATATGCATTGATAAGTTTCTAATTTAATTACTCTAATATAATATATCCACCTAATTACACTTAATTAAATCTAATCAACCTCTAAGCATTATTAGCATACTAATAAGGGATTAGTTAGCAAAACTCACTTGATTAACGCACGGGTTAGATCAAACCGACGGGAACAGCGCGGGGGACGTTTCTTCTCAAAGCGGGCCTAGGTTTTGAGGCTCGGAACACCTCCAAAGCGGGCCTTGAAGTTGCTGTGAAACCCAGAAAACCAGCTTTTGATCTAAGCTGCAAACAGAGAGAACACGAGCTGGTTAAGGCGAAGCAAGGTCGACAAAGGCAGGCGGGTGGTTCGGCAAGGCAAGGGACAGTCGGACGAGGGGGCCTACGGTGGCCGAAGGGACTCACGGTAGCCTACTGGGCTACGAAATAGCCTACTGGAACGACAAGATAGGCGGAGGCTCGAGTAGGCGAGGCGAGGGCATCACAGTTGATCAGGGCAGCGAACGGCGGAAGAATGGCAAAATCACAAACGGTCCTAGCGTGCAATGACTGCAGCTGGTTCTGCTCTGGCTTGCTGGTTTTCTCACGGCGCAAATGGAGGGCAGGAAAGAAGCTTGTCACCAACTGCTATGGGAGGGAGAGAGAGGAAGAGGATGAGGAGGACAAGGGCCCTATTTGGCCAAGTTTTTCCATTCAATGATCTCCCTTGACCACTTCCAACCATGGCCTTCCCCCTTGGCTGCAATTCAGCCAACAAGGCTCTCTTCACAACCTTGGAATGGTGCATTTTGGCTAGGCTAAGGGGGCATTGCACAATTCATCACCAATTGGACACTTTATCTACCCCAAATCAATCTCATTTGGCCCTCATAATTTCAATTTGTACCTCATAATTTCAATTTGTACCTCAATACTTCAATTGATATTTTTCCTCATCCAATGAAATTGATATTTTTCCTCATCCAATGAACCAGCTTGCATCTCAATTTTGCGACAAAAAATGATCCATGGCATTTTCTGAACAAAAACGGTCCTATGCCGACTTTTTCCCAAAAAAGTCTCGGGTATTGGAGAAAACTTCCTTACTTGTTTGGAAGCTGACAAAACGTTTCCATCAGTCTAGTCTGAATACTTGCAGTCTCTTTCGTCAAAGTCTAACGACTGCCAGACCACCAGACTCAAGACTCAAAGTCTACCCTCATTGACAGATTATAGACCGACGAAGAGGACTTATCCAGAATTGAGTATTTCTCTAAGGATTTGATTCGAGCGGTTGAAGAAGATCTCACGGCTGGAGATAGCATCTCAGAATCTATTATTCGTTTTGAAATTAATTCGAGTAATTTGGATCCGTTGATTGGCGAAGCATACTTGGAAGGTTTTACTTATGGAAACCTAGAACCTGATTGTATGGGCGAGCAGGATTGGTGGGCTATCATCATATTCCTTAGATAACTCAAGATCTCCCTAATTGATTCTGTCCAACGGGTAGATTGGAAGAACTCCTTTGGAAGGTGCCAACAGTTATGAAGGCATGGAGGAGTATATAAGGAAGATACTCTGGTTATTTGAAGTAGTGCGCAATAGATAAATTCCAAAGTCTGATGCTCCTTGTTCTTTGTCAATTCAATTGTTGAGCGTAAACTTGTACTCAAAAGAGAGTCTATACATCTGTGAGACCTTAAGGAAGTGTAACAGAGTATTTATACTGTGGAATCAAGGAAGTGATATACTGTAACAACTCTTTTGATTCTTAGTGGAATCCAGCCGGTGGGCTGTCAGTGCGGGAGAGTGGACGTAGGCTTGGATTAAGCTGAACCACTATAAACCTTGTGTTCTTATTCTCTTCCCTAAGCTCGTTTACTTTGATCATAACTCTATTTGATTATTAGAGTCTAATTTCCTTTTCAAAGTCTATTGCTAAATAGAGTCGGGTTAAGAGTAATATTTTATACTTCACTCTACAAAATTTGTTTTCATACCTATTCACCCCCTCTAAGTGCTCGTATTAGCTTTCATAACTATTATAAGAGCTTGTGTACTCATTTAAATTAAAGTGGTTTTACTTCAGAGTTAACGATCCATGGCTAGTATGTGGGCTCCAGGTCTGGTTGAAGGGTAAAGCAACACCAGACCACCTTATTTTGATGGAAAGGAATACAACATGTGGAAAAACAAGATGAAGGCATTCCTAAGATCAAAAGATCCTCTTGAATGGGACGTGGTAGACAAAGGAATCATTCCTAAAACTGCAACAGTTTTAGAAAGAGGAAAAGAAGCTGTTGAGTCCAGCGAAATGACTCAAGAAGAGATAATCAAGAGACAAGCTCTCGATGCAAAAGAAATTTATTCCTTATATTGTGCATTATCTCCTATTGAATATAACATAGTATCTTCTTGTGAAACAGCTAAGGAAGTCTGGGATAGGTTGCACATCACCTATGAAGGAACCGATAGAGTGAAAGAAACCATAATCAATATTCTGCTCGGTCAATATGAAGCATTCAAGATGAAACTAGAAGAATCTATCACTGACATGTTTAGTCATTTTACAAAAATCGTGAATGGTCTTGAGTATCAAGGTCAACCAATCTCTGGACCCATGAAGGTTAACAAGTTACTGCGTGGACTTTCCAAAGATTGGAATCATGTAAAGACCTCAATAAGGGAGACACAAAGGATCATGCCACTCTCCGTTGACGAATTGGTCGGCACTCTTTAGTCTTACGAAGTGGAGCAAATCAATTAAGATGAAGATCCCAAAGGTAAAAAAATCTATTGTTTTAAAATCTAACGTTGACTCTGACATTATAGATTCTGAAGACGATATAGATGATGAAGAGCTTGCTCTCATGATAAGAAGGTTCATGAAACTGAACAAAAAGGGAAGAAGATTCAATTGGAAGAAACAAAGTTCTCAAAAGTCTCAAAATAAATCAGCTGAGGATGATGAATCTAATAAAGATGTGATCTGTTTTGAATGCAAGAAAAAGGGACACATCAGACCCAACTGTCCCTTACTGAAGAAAAAGAAAGGAAAAGCTGAGAAATACAGAAAATCTCTCAAAGCAAAAACTTAGAGTGATACCGAATGTGAAGAGAGTGATGATGATTATGCTAATATATATCTAATGGCATAATCATAATCGGATTCAGACTCTAAGACAGATTCAGACTCAAACAGTGAAATCAAGGTAAGTAATTTAAAAATTCCTACTAAAGTTTCTAAATATATTGATGAATTCTGTCTTAGTCTCAAAACCTCTCTCAAGAGGATTTCCGAACTAAAAATGGAGAAAATTCTGCATTGAAGCAACAGGAGATTGTTTGGAAAGAAAATGTTGAAAATGCAGACTCTCTTTCAAAAGAAAATACACTTTTGAAAAATGATATTTCAAGTGTTTCAAAAAGGTTTTATGTAGGATCTGAGAAATTAGAAAAGATTCTTTCAGCACAAAGACCTTACTTTAACAAATCAGGTTTGGGAATGATTGCTGAAACCATTCCTCTAATTGATTTTCTTAAAGTAAATGAAAGAATTAAACAAAGACCTACAAAAGATTTTTATAGAAATCATTTCCAAATTTTTTTTGTAAAACCTGTAGGCCGCAGTGCTCTTAAATATTCTAAGTGTAATAGCTCATAACATTTTGAGAAAAAAATGTCCTATGGTTTGGAAACCTGTCAAGAAGGTTTGGGCAAAGACCGTATATTGCACTAACTCCATTAGACCCAAGAAAGTATGCGTACCAAAGAAAGCTTGAGTTCATTTTTTTAAATGCAAGTCACTATCAAGAAAAATGTTAAATGGTACTTGGATAGTCGATGCTCAAGACATATGACAGGAGACTCAAGTTGTTTTATAAAGCTTATGCAAGTTAATAATGGAAAAGTTTCTTTTGGAGGAAACAACAAAGGCAGAATTATGGGATATGAAACCGTAAAGATTGGAAGTCTCACAATCAGTAACATTTCCTTAGTGGAAGGACTCAACTACAACTTGCTGAGTATCAGCCAACTGCGTGACACAGGTTATAAAATCAACTTTCAAAAAGGAATATGTCCAGGAACTAGTAAAGACTCCTCTCAGACATTCACAGGGCGAAGACATGGGAATATATATCTCTTGGATATCAAGTCAGAAAAATCTCAATGTCTAATATCAATTCAAGAGGAAGCTAATCTCTGGCATAGAAAACTTGGCCACATCAACATGAAACAAATAGCCAAGATCTTTGCAAAGAAGCTTGTTCGAGGACTACCCAACCTGACATACCAAAAATCTGATCTATGCACACCATGCGTGTTGGGAAAACATGTAAGAAATTCTTTCAAACCAATAAATCAAGTTTCCACTAATCATGTACTACAGCTCCTACATATGGATCTTTTCGGACCAACTAGGACTTAGAGTATTGGTGGTAAGAAATATTGCCTAGTAATAGTGGATGATTATTCACGATTCACTTAGGTATATTTCCTGGCAAGTAAGTCTGAAACCTTTTCTTATTTTATAAAATTTGCTAAGAAAGTTCAAAATGAGAAAGGGTATGTTATTTCAAGTATACGAACAGACCATGGAGGTGAGTTTGAAAATCAAGACTTTGCTAAATTCTGTGATGAATCTAGCTTTCAGCATGTGTTCTCATCACCATACACTCTAGAGCAGAATGGAGTTGTGGAAAGGAAGAATAGATCGTTGCAAGAAATGGTTAGAACTCTTTTAATTGAAAGTAACATTTCTTCTCGTTTTTAGGCTGAAGCAGTTTCTACAGCGTGTTATATTATTAATATAGTCTTTTTAAGGCCTATTCTGGAGAAAACTCCCTATGAATTATTCAAAGGAAAGAAGCCAATTATTTCTTATTTTCATGTGTTTGGATGCAAATGTCTTATATTGAAAAATGCAAATGATCGAATTGTTAAGTTTGAAGAAAAATCAAACGAAGGCATTTTCCTTGGATATTCAACCACTAGCAATGCTTACAGAGTTTACAACAAAAAGACTCAATCTGTGGAGGAATCGATGAATGTCAAATTTCAAGATTTTATGCAAAATCAATCGATCCAGACTCAACCTGAAGAATCTAAACCTGCTCCAGACTCTACAAAGTCTAAATTACCAGAAGCGGCTCAGACTTCAAAAGATCAGCAACAAACAATTGTTGATGAATCAAATGAAGAAAAAGATCAGTCTATCAAACCAACCAGCAACTGGAAACACAAGTCTAGTCATCCCAAAGAACTCAATATTGGTAATATTGATGAAGGGATTCGTACAAGATCTAAAAGGCGTGAAGAGTCTAGTGCTGTGGCTCTTATTTCTGAAATAGAACCCAAAAGCATAGAAGAAGCTTTAACTGATGAAAGCTTGATTGAAGCTATGCAAGATGTCTGGGAATTGACTCCTAAACCAAAAGGTAAATCTATAATTGGAGCTAAAAAGGTTTTCAGGAACAAGATGAACAAGAAAGGAAAAGTCATAAGGAACAAAGCAAGACTCGTGGCCAAAGGATATACGCAAGAAGAAGGGATATATTATGATAAGACTTACGCACCAGTAGCGAGGTTAGAGGCAATTAGATTATTACTTGCTTTTGCTTGTTATAAGAATTTCAGGTTATTCCAAATGGACGTCAAAAGCGCTTTCCTAAAAGGATTTATCCAAGAGGAAGTCTATGTGGAACAACCTCCCGGTTTTGAAGACCCAAGGAAACTTGACTCTATATTCAGACTGAAAAAGGCGCTATATGGTTTAAAGCAAGCACCTCGAGCTTAGTACGACAGGTTAAGTAAGTTTTTAATTCAAAATGACTTTGTTAAAGGTAAAGTAGACACTACCTTGTTTATCAAAAGAAAAAAGCAAAAAAATTTTACTTGTTCAAATCTATATTGATGACATTATTTTTGGATCACCTAACGAAAATCTATGCAACAAGATGAATTTGAAATGAGCATGATGGGTGAATTATCCTTCTTTCTCGTACTTCAAGTAAAACAATTGAAGGAAGGGACTTTCATTCACCAAGAAAAATATGCTAAAGAACTTGTCAAAAAGTTCGGTTTGGAGAATTGCAAAAATACTGATATACCAATGTCAAGTTCCTTGAAGCTGGACAAAGATGAAGGAGGAAAGAAAGTTGACCAGAGACTATACAGGAGTATCATTGGTTCACTTCTTTGCCTTACTTCTTCTAGACCTGACATTTTGTTTAGTATTTGTATTTGTGCCAGATTTCAATCAGATCCCAAAGAATCTCATTTAAGTGCTACAAAACGTATCATCAAATACGTTGCATCAACCTCTAATTTGGGTCTCTGGTATCCTAAAGAATGAGACTTTACTCTCCTTGGACATTCAGATGCAGACTTAGCAGGATGCAGAGTTGATAGAAAGAGCACCTTGGGCACCTGTCAATTGCTTGGTAACAGGACATTATCTTGGTTTTCGAGAAAGCAAAGCACTGTAACTCTTTCAACAGTAGAAGCAGAGTATGTGGCTCTTGGAAGTTGTTGTTCTCAAATCTTGTGGATAAAACAACAGCTAAGAGACTTTGGAATCGAAGATTCATGCACTGAGATCAAATGTGACAACACCAGCGCGATTAATCTCACTAAGAATCCAATTATTCACTGAAGAGCAAATCATATAGAGATTCGACATCACTTTATTAGAGACCATGTTCAAAATGGAGAAGTTTTGATTCAATTCATAGACTCAAAGAATCAGCTGGCGGATATCTTAACAAAGCCTCTGGAGAATAGTCAATTCAAGCTTATTCGTTCCAGACTCGATATCTTAAAGTTTGAAGAAGTACATACTCAGGGCTAAAAAGTCTAAAGATACTCAGACTCAGAAGATCAAGAATCACGACTGTAAGTTATTTCTGTTTTAGAAATTTATCTCACGGATAAAATCTCGAAAAGGTACGTTCATCTATTAATCTGTAATTGATTGATGTTATCTTCCCTAGTTCTCATCATTATTGCAATCATTTTTTTTTCAAAAAGAAGTTATCTTTTGAAATGACGGTTATCTATTTTTTAAAAATGCAGTTATTTTTTGAAAAGGCATTTTCTATTTTTCCTTTTATGCCATTCCGTATACCTCGTTTGACTGCCTTATATACTGATTGTCTTCTTCACAAACCCTAAAAGCACAGAACATTACTTTCTTACTTTTACTCTCTAGTTTAATCTTCAAATGTCTCACCTTTCTTGTGAATCGAGTTTGGAATCTCTCAAAGACTGTGAGAATGGCTTCTCAAAGAAAGTCTTCAAGGATCGCAAACAGGGGACCACATCACATGCGTGAGGGTCCTACGCATTTTGACCTCACCAAGGAAGAAGAATCTCCAAGACAGTAGTAGAGCCCACAGCATTCTCAACCGCATCAATCTCCTCAAGCTAGACCTCAAGATATTCATCAAGCGGAGGAAGAAATCATTGAAGACGCATAACCTGTAAGAACTCAAAAGCCCACTTTTATCTTTAAGCTCTACTTTGCCTTGAAGAAGGGAGGTACTCCCTTGAACTATATTGATGAATTTTTGAAAGAGAAAGGCTATCGAAATGAAACCCACTTCTTGCGAACAATGGAACAATTGGGAGTTGCTCTTGCAGGGTCGGCAAAAAGAGCATTTGCGAATATTCCAAGTGATCCACGAGTTTGGAGGTCATAGTCAAACTGATGGGAATGATGATGACAAAATGTACACTCATTTTAAGCCTAGAATAGGTGTTGCAGAAAATATTCAAAGCAAAAGGATAGATTTGTTTCGCTCGGAGGAACACAAACGACTTTACTCCAAGTTGCTAAAGCGAGGGGTAATCAACCCAAGAAGTGTGGACTTTGATTTTCTTGATTCTCTGAATGTGAAGCTGCGAGAGAAATTCACTCTACTTCAACTTGAACAATTTTGCTCTGAAACAACGGTGGCTCATCCAGAACTTACTGTGTATTTCAATTCAAATCTGAGCTTTTTGGATGTGAATCGATTCTCTTTCAGTGTTAGAGACCATGACTATGTAGTTGATATGAACACTCTGGCTGATGTGATTGGAGTAGAGAGAGGGGTGTTTCAATCAATTAGTGTGTCTATTGGTCGTGCGACTATAGAGCTTGTTCGGGATGGAATGGCAGAAGGATGAATGCCTCAAATATTTTGCTTCACAAGATTGTGATCAATTGCCTTAGACCCAAATCCACTTCGAAGATTGACGTCTCCAACTCAAAAGCAAAGCTGATGTATGCTATCAATGCTGGCAAAAAGTTCTCTTTACCACACACTATAATGTTTCACATGTATAGAACGATGGTGAAAGACAAGGGCCAACTTCCTTACTCAGCGCTTGTTACAAAGTTATTCAGACATTTGAATATTCAGCCTCCCAA
This sequence comes from Eucalyptus globulus, assembly GCA_014182545.1. Taxonomy (NCBI): domain Eukaryota; kingdom Viridiplantae; phylum Streptophyta; class Magnoliopsida; order Myrtales; family Myrtaceae; genus Eucalyptus; species Eucalyptus globulus. Next base: position 978,481 of record CM024722.1, read on the forward strand.
GATTCTATGTGTTCGTACCTGTAATCAAATGGTGGTAGGACTGAAAAAGGTTTCCAAAATGCATCTAAAGGAGCTGAACAAAGCTTTGGAGCGATTTAAGGAGAAAACGCCTATCAAGACTCACCAAGTTTTTTCGACTACAAAACAGAAAGGGAAGGAGCCCATGATAGCTCCATCCAAGAAAAGAAGAGCACTCATCTTGGAGGATGAAGAAGATGAGGAAGATGTCACCATTTCCGCTCTTGCATTGAGAAACCTACATCGTTCTATTCTAGAGACAGAGGAGAGAGATGATCAAGACAAAGAAGAGTTTGAGCAAAGAAGTGGAGAGAGAGAATCGATGAGAAAAGAAGCAGAGGAAGAAAGGACTGCAGAAGAAGAAGAGGGTAAAGGTGAACAAGAAGAAACAGAGCATAAAGAGTACTTCTCATCACCTGAAGGCAATGAAACAGGGGGAGTTGCTGAGAAAAGAGGTGCCTCTTCAATCGTTTTTACTAGTAAAGATGTTAGCCATTCACCTGCAGATCCCTGAGGAAGGTCATGAGGCTTCATCTCCAAATCTTGGTGCCCAAGCTGAAATGCCATCATCTACAAATACTCCTCAAACCGAACATGTAGAAGCAAGCACTCAAACTGATAACTCACCAGACTTTCAAAGACTGCTTGATATTCTTATCGAGATGCGATGCTAGATTTATGCCCTGGGATGTGAAGTTCAGAATTTGCAAGATGCCGGTCAAGCCTCTTCAGTTTCTTTGCATGATCAAATTCATGCCCTTGCTCTTCAAGTTCAAGCAAATGCCAAGGGTGAAGAAGCGGCTCAACTGAAAGAGGATTTGAAAAAGCTGGAAGGGATTGTCCAGTCGATGGGAGATTTCCAGCTTGTTGGCATTCCAAAGCAATTTAAATTCCATTCTATTTTTATCTCTACCTTTTTAATGCTGACAAAAAGGGGGAGATGGTGCAGATTTGAGATTTGACTCTTGTTTGATATGACTTTTTGATTTTTGATTGACTTTACGTTTGTTTGGTTGTGGTTGTGATTGGTTTGGATTGGTTTGGATTTGGATTGTTTGATGTTTAATGTTTGCTTGCAGTACTTTAAGCGTTGATGGTATTCATGGAAAAGATAGTTGAGATAGTTATTTTTACAGGACTAACACATTTCTTGTGGTTGCAAATTCAATATTATCTTTACTAATCCGTTTATCTTTTGTAAGATATCATTGTTTGCTTAAGTATTGTCTTGCAGGTAAAAAATATCCAAATCTTCAGGAAATTTTTGTCACAATCAAAAAGGGGGAAATTGTTGGAGAAAACTTCCTTACTTGTTTTGACGCTGGCAAAACGTTTCCATCAATCTAGTTTGAAGACTTGTAGACTCTTTCGTCAAATTCTGAAGACTGCTAGACCGTCAAACTCAAGACTCAAAGTCTACCCTCATTGATAGATTCTAGACCGACAAAGAAGACTTATCCAGAATTGAGTATTTCTCTAAGGATCTGATTCGAGCGGTTGAAGAAGATCTCATGACTGGAGATAGCATCTCGGAATCTATTATTCTTTTTGAAATTAATTCGAGTAATTTGGATCCGTTGATTGGCGAAGCATACTTGGAAGGTTTTATTTATGGAAACCTAGATCTTGATTGTATGGGCGAGCAAGAATGGTGGACTATCGTCATATTCCTTAAATAACTCGAGATCTCCCTAATTGATTCCGTCCAATGAGTAGATTGGAAGAACTCTTTTGGAATGTGCCAACGGTTGTGAAGGCATAGAGGAATATATAAGGAAGATGCTCTGGTTATTTGAAGTAGTGCGCGATAGATAAATTCCAAAGTCTAAAGCTCCTTGTTTTTTGTCAATTCAATTGTTGAGCGTAAACTTGTACTCAAAAGAGAGTCTATACATCTGTGAGACCTTGAGGAAATGTAGCAGAGTCTCTACACTGTGGAATCAAGGAAGTGATATACTGTAACAACTATTTTGATTCTTAGTGGAATCCAACCGGTGGGCTGTCAGTGCGGGAGAGTGGACGTAGGCTTAGATTAAGCCGAACCACTATAAACCTTATATTCTTATTCTCTTCCCTAAGCTCTTTACTTTGATCGTAACTCTATTTGATTATTAGAGTTTAATTTCCTTTTCAAAGTCTATTGCTAAACAGAGTCGGGTTAAGAGTAAAATTTTATACTTCACTCTACAAAATTTGTTTTCGCACCTATTCACCCCCCTCTAGGTGCTCGTACTAACTTTCACATCGGGTTGTAAAAATAATCTTCTGAGACTGAGTCGACGTTCATAGAATTTATTGTGACATGACAGAATCTTCAATTTCTGAAATCAAACTTGAATTCGTGGTTAATTTCCATTCGGCGCATTTTTAGCATAACCTAGGCTACCGGGTAGTTTTTAGAGATTTTTAGTGCAAATGACCCGCGGTCGATTTTCTTCGAACCATAATAAACCCATTTGACTCATTAGTGACTCTTGGTTGTCATGAAAATCTCGATGATTCAAATATGGATACAGGGTACCAAAACAACAGAAGAATCAGTCTAGAGCTAATCGACGAGAATTTTCCAATTTAGTGGTGTCACCCACGATTAGTCACATATCTCAATCGAATCGACCTTTATCTAATCTCAAATTGATTTTATACTGTGCCGTAATGACCTCTAAAGATGAGCACGGTCGATAAGTCGATTCCTGGTCGAATTCTCAAATCTATTGCCTTAAAATTCCATAATAGCTTCCCTGAATAGCTAGTTATCTTGAAAGTGATCAGCTCTGAGAACAGCCCTATAGGCGCGTCAATGAAATGCCCAATTTATTCAATAGAAAATAGGACTGAAAATCTGGAATGTCACAGGATTCATCTTGAGTTGTGCTATGTCCATGAGCATAACGAGACACTTCATCTACTCTATGGTCATTCTTCCATCTAATCTTAAGGTCCTTATTATAAAGGAAAACAGCTATTAGCATCACATACTACAAATTGATTTCGTCAGTTTTGAAGAATCAATCATGTTCTCAAGATTATACGTATTGTCGATATTAATTACGGATAGTCAACCTTGGCTGCTAGAAACAACGTTTTGTGGATTTTTCTATAATCTGAATGCCGGTCTATTCTTTTGAACTATTCCACCTTTTCACTTTGAAATAGTATGCGGCGGCTCCTATAATTAGTGGTCATTATTACAATACGCCAAAGCAGCAGGTAGATATTTTTTAGGAACTGGACCCAATCTAATCAAAAGAAAAATCAACGTCTAGTTTGCGAGCATTCAAACGCATGAGAAAGACCCGTATGCCTTGAGTCAATCCTATTTGCGTTCATTTCTTCCTTCCATAAACCAGAAGTCTCCTCTCTAACGTTTTCTGCGAATCAAGAACTCAGTTTGCAATTTGATTGGGTCTGACCAGGTCTCACCTCTCGAAATTTCCATGGCAGAGCATCTCCAAACCGTCTTCATCTATCGATCTCAGATGGCTTGGTAATTCAGATGGATGAATTGCATTCGTAAATTGTCCCAGGCCTTTCGCAAGATGACCGAGTATTTGCCGCCTTCTGTGGACTTTAGTTAAATGAAAACTAGAGCTAGACCGGTTTTCCCATGTGGTCCATCTTAGCGATGCGCCAAATATTTTTGATACAATATACATTTGATCTTGCGCTGAAGACAAGCTAAACCCGGGAGCAAATTGTTTAAATAGTGTAAAAAATATTTAACCTAAATCGAGCCTTTACCATGTGATACGTAACTGGTCGATCGCAAGTCACTATCACGGTCAAGTACAAATTCACTCTATTATGGTTATCAAACTGTGTTCAGACCAGAATTTCTCCGCATGCGTTGATGACTGCAGACTCCTGGAAGAAAGACCTAGTTCCGACCGTCACCCAAAGCCATTAAATTACAATATTGACGGAGCCTTTTCCAATTTGAACCCTTCAATATGATCCGTACATGAAAATTCTAGTGTTTAACTTAAACGATTCCAAGCAACTTCGTATGATTCCAGTCAATATTGAATCGTAGCGTTTCGTGAAACACAGTGAACATGCGAGGGAATGAGAGACTATAAATACGCATGGCTCATGCATTATAAAGCCATCGCACAAGCTAGCTCTTTCTCCAAACTTGATACACTAGTTCAAATAGTTTCCTCTTTTTCCTCTCCCCGACAACTCTCAAAGGCACCAAGAGTTCATAGTTTAACTCAACTTGGAAATGGAAAGAACAACAAGTGTGCCCCTTCAGCCTCCGACTTATGGAAATTTGATCACCATTTTAAGCATCGACGGTGGTGGGATAAGAGGGCTTATCCCCGGAACCATTCTTAATTTTCTGGAGTCTGAGCTTCAGGTGAGCATGCTCGTTATGATTTTTGTCATCTCCGTTGTCAATAAATTTCACTGATCTTGTCAGCAAATTAGCATGCTTCACAATCTTTATTGATCTATACATAGTGATTTTGTTAACAAGAAAATTCTTATCAATTATAGTGAACAAAACAATAGTCATTGGTTTCATATGCACATGGACCATTTGCATGTAGTTCTCATAATGCATATATGCATGTAAAAAGGTTTTATGCATGCATGTCATAAGCAAACTTAAAAAGGACAAGACTATTTTTGGTATAGCTGGTGTTATAATATCTAAATATCAAACCATGTATTCATTTAATAGTTTAAATTTTTTAAACAATTGGTCATGGTCTCTCAAAATTTCATATGGTAACAAAATAGGATGTCCCAAATTCAAATCTTTCCAAACCTCTATTTGCTTTACCAATTATATGCTTCCATGCTTTAGGCTAAGCCCATAGTCTAACCTACGCGTGAGGGAGTGTGTTAGAAAATTTAAATATTTAATTAAACCTTCATCTAACATTTTAAGCTTTTACAATAATTGATAGTAGTCCCACAAAATTTTACTACATGCAACCAATCTTTATATGATTTTTATGTCACTTGTTTATTTAATATACCAATCAAGAGCTATAATTTTTTTTTTTTTTGAATTTTGCAGAAACTAGACGGCGAAGATGCAAGAATTGCGGACTACTTTGATGTTATTTCTGGAACAAGCACTGGCGGCCTCGTTACTGCCATGCTAACCACTCCCAATGAAAAAAACCGCCCTGTATTCGCTGCAAAAGACATCAAAGACTTCTACCTCAAGCACTGCCCAAAAATCTTCCCCCAAGACAGGTAAAGAAAAAAACATAAAGGAGTTGCTAATCTGTCTTCATGGTTTAATTATCTCTTAACTGTTCGAAATTAATAAATATCCCTAAAACTATGCAGTTGCCCTTTCAAACCGGTTACGAAGATGATCAAAGCTGTGGCAGGACCCAAATACGATGGAAAATACCTTCACAATGTCGTGAGGGAGGAGCTTGGAGACAAAAGATTGCACCAAACATTGACAAACGTTGTGATACCGACGTTTGACATCAAAAGCCTTCAGCCAACTATTTTCTCTAGCTACCAGGTCATTCATCGCTTCATCATCTTCTTGGAAATTCTTTAGGATTATGAACATTTTTCTCGTCAAATTGTCGCCAGGTGAAGAAAGATCCGAGCGTGGATGCCTTGCTCTCGGACATATGCATTTCCACCTCAGCCGCACCAACTTATCTCCTGGCTCATAAGTTTGAAACCGAGGACCCCACAGGCAAAGTGAGAGAATTCAACCTCATCGATGGTGGCGTAGCAGCAAATAATCCGGTAATATAATCATATTGACATAGTTTTTAAGCGAATTAATTTCGCTAAGTTAAGTAAATAATTACTTAGCACATAATTTGATTGGATCAGTCTATCATCTCCGCAAATAGTACTTGAATATCGGGACTTTTCTTTTTTTTTAAATGCGGGGCAATAACTAAGTATATACATGATATTCCAATTGTGTAGACATTGGTTGCTATGGGAGAGGTGACCAAGACAATCGTGGGAGGAAGTTCAGACTTCTTCCCTATAAAGCCAATGGATTACCGGAGGTTCTTGGTCATCTCCCTCGGGACCGGTACTGGCAAGGTTGAGGGGAAATACACCGCACATGAAGCAGCCAAGTGGGGAGTGCTGGGTTGGTTGACCAGCGGTGGTACGCCACTGATCGACGTCTTCACTCAAGCCAGCGCGGACATGGTCGACTACCATCTCGCCGCCGTGTTTCAAGCCCTACAACTCCACGACAATTATCTTAGGATCCAGGTACGACTAATATTTTCAAATATTCAAGTGAAAGATTCCACATAATGTCGCGCACATGGCTGTTTTTACGTTGATCGTTGCATTTTTGCGGCTTGATTTTTCAGGATGATACATTGAGTGGTGTTTTGTCATCCGTGGATGTGGCCACAAAAAAGAACCTGACCGATTTGGTCAAAACTGGTGAGGCGTTGTTGAAGAAGCCGGCCTCTAGGGTAAATTTGGAGACCGGAGTGTGCGAGCCCACGCCCAATCAAGAGACCAACGAAGAGGCTTTGATAAGGTATATGCATTGGCAAGCACAAATGTTTAATATCCATGCCATGATTTTACGATTGATCACTTTTGGCAGTTTTAGGTTGGTTTTACCAATGTAGCTTCGTTTGATATATATTGCAGGTTTGCCAAACTACTCTCCCAAGAGAGACAGCTTCGCCATGTGAAGTCGCCTCATGGACTTGCCAATACACCGAAGTGATTATAGTCGAGGGCTAGCGATTTTCTCGCATATGTTTGCTGGATTTTTGATTTCAAGATTGGAAGCGTTGCCCTTTGTCTTTTCGTTTTTGATTTTCCTTGTTATTATTTTATTCTTGAATAAACCCTTTCGGCCTAGTGCTAAGGAAGACTGTTTGTTTTTTCAATAAAATCTTTGGGAGGCTAGGGCTAAGATTTGTATATTGCAGTCCTTGTAAGATAATTTTCTTTGGAACAAAATTATCGTCACCGTCATCACTTCAGATTGTACTTATTTTATTGTGGTGAGAGTCACATCTTCCATCTTGTCGTAAAGAAAAATGGCAATATACTTACATATGGAAAAATATGCTCCTCTGTTGGGTGAAGATTCGGGAAACGGGATTCCCAAAACAGTGATTCGACACAGAATTGAACACAAAACATAGCGGAAGCAAGCCCAGGAAAATCATGAATCACCGATCCTAAGGCACATCACATAATCGAACGCACCTTGTTTCCACAGACTAAACCCGGTGTTGCGAATCAAAGAGGAAGAATCCATGCTATTCTTCAGATGATTATCCTATTAAGTTCTTCAGGAGAAAGCGGTATTGAGAAGATGTGACTTCAAAGAGAGTGTAATCTCTCTTTTACAAAAAATATGTAACTTCTATCTCAGATAACCACTTCTTTGATTTTCCTTTATTTTTAATAACTTCCTCCATGGGCCCTCAACTCACAGGCCGGGCCTTTTGGGCCCAACATGGGCGGACAGGCCAACTCAGGCCCATCAAAAGGAAAAAATCCATCATCTCCCACTCGCACATGGTGAGCCAAAATCAACATGAGTGGACGAGCCCTACTTAAGCCCATCAAAGAAAAATCCATCAACTCCCACTTGACATGGTGGGCCGAACAGAATCCTCTTTTTCTCACTGCAACATTCATACTAGTGAATAGTCCGTGCGACCAGCATACTTTGAGAGCTCGTTGCCATACATCTGTTCGAAATATATAGCAACTCATAATGGACATCGCATCCTGAGTAGATTTAGTATGCAGTACCATAGATCGATCGATCACATTTATATCTCTCTTCTCATCTTTTTTTAAACAATGATATATTGTATTCACAATTATGATTATCCCATAAAACAATCATAATTGGTCGACCAATGAATACAAAACTATAATGTGATTCTCCAAATTGGATATTCCTCTTTCCTTGAAACTCTCAATTTCAGCTCAACTTACTTTTCTAGAAATGTCCCATTAGATCAAATCAATTCATGACCATTAGCAACATTCTAAGATATCAAACATTAAATAGAAATCTTGAAAATAAGTAAGAGTCATGAGGGCACTAAATTGAGGAACTCTTTTCCTCAAAAGTCTCACACGGCAAAAAAGTCGAGATAAAAACTTTTGCCACTCTTATTGGTCATCACATGCATACGTAATATGAAATATGTATTACAATATTTAACTCCTTTCCCATTGAGCGTATGTCTACATCTTTAATACCGTATAGATGATAGTTCAGACATACTTAATATCTAACTTGAGTTCACATATCTACTCATTCACAGAATTCATCAAAACTCACATCTGGCATCATAGACAGATAAAGTACAATATGTGGGTTATTTTACTTTCGGACATAGAAAATAAAGTACAATATGTGGGTTATTTTACTTTCGGATCATAGAAAATAATATGTCATCATCTTAACACTCGGGAAGTCATTTTCCAGGAAAATGACTATATTTTCCGGTGTTCGGTGGAAACTTAAATTTTGGCGACATAGGTATTTTAAGATCTCCTTCCTCCTTGAGCTCTCAATTATCACCTAGATAATAAGCTTAAAAACTGTCTCATATCTATTTATCACACAGTAAATAGAGGCGATTACCCGTGTGAGTGGGCTAATCTCTTATCTGTCCGGAAAATATTTTCCATACTTTTCAGGAAAAACTTAATATAATGCACTGAGCATTAAGATGCATAAACGTTAAACAAAATTTCATAGGCATTAATGATAAAAAAAAAAAAACACAAATTCATCAAATGTGAACACTTAAGGGAAGTTACAATATTCAGTACATCAGCCTCTACGCAATCCTAGAGATTTCACATGACCACAAAACACATCTCTAGGTATTGGCTTTGTCATAGGATCTGCTATCATTCTATGCGTAGACATGAACTGTAAGTTCACATCTTTTCGTGCAACCATATCCTTGACAAAATTATACTTGGTATCTATATGTTTGGTCTTGCCATGATATTTTGGATCTTTGGTGTACACTATTGCTGCTTGGCTATCATAGTTAACCAACAATGAATTTGTAGCACTTTCAATAACACTTAAATGATCCAAAAATCTCTTAAGCCAAACACCTTCTTGTATTGCTGCTGATAATACCACGAACTCAGCTTCCATCGTGGACAAGGCTATACATGTTTGTTTCTTATTGCTCCAACATATGGCGCCATTATTCAGTAAGAAAACAAACCTAGAGGTAGATTTCCTTCCATCTAAATCTCCTCCATAATCAGCATCTGAATAGCCTTCGAGTCGCAGATCATTTCCTTTATAACTCAGCCATAATTAGCAGTTCCCTTTAGATACCTTAGTATTCTCTTAACGGCTTTCCAATATGCTTGACTTGAATTAGATTGGTATCTACTTACCATTCCAACTACAAAACATATGTCAGGTCTTGTACACATTATAGCGTACATCAAGCTCCCAACAACACTAGCATAAGGAACATGTGGCTTAACCCTTCGCCTTTTGCAATAGAGTATCTATGGGTTTACAATCTTGCATACGAAATCATTCAAGAACCCTATTTATGTATGTTTCTTGCGAAAGAGACAATGGTCTCTTCGAACGATTTCTTGAAATCTTAACTCCAAGAATGTATGCACCCTCACCCATGTCTTTCATCTCAAAGTTGGAAGATAGCCAACTTTTGACAATATTAACAAACTCCTTATTGCTTCCGGCAATCAGTATATCATCAACATATAATGATATGATCACAAATTGATCTTTGGATCTTTTGATATATACATAATGATCCTCATCAATGATTGTAAAATCATATCCCATTATGGCATTATGAAAATGTATATACCATTGTCTCGACAACTGCTTAAGGCCATCTATTGATCTCAAAAGTCGACATACCTTTTGTTCTTGGCCTTTCATAATGAAACCAACAGGTTGTTCCATATAAATTTCTTCGTCTAATTCTCCATTGAGAAAAGTAGTATTTACATCCATTTGATGTAACTCAAGATCCATACTTGATACTATTGCTAGAATAATGCGAATTAAGGTAAATCTCACGACAAGAGAAAATGTTTCCTCATAATCAATTCCTTCCTATTGATTATACCCCTTTGCCACAAGGCGAACCTTATGCCTTTCTATCGAGTCATCAGCTTTACGTTTAATTTTGAGAACCCACTTGTTCCCAATGGCTTTGTGTCCTTTTGGAAGATCAACCAGTTCCCAAACATGGTTTGACTTCATTGACTCCATTTCCTCTTTCAATACATGAATCCATTTTTCCTTATTAGGGTAACTTAGAGCCTCATTTACATTCCTTGGCCCATCTTCATCTTGTGGAGCAACCATAAAAGTTTCCCCTTCAATGTCAAAATGTTGACGGGGAATACTTTTGCGACTTGTTCGCCATACAGGAGATGGTACACTTTGCACATCATTCCCCATTATGCTCTCACTCGGAATAGATAATGATGATATCGTCTCATCATGTGGTTATAATTGAGAGTGAGTTGAATTAAATTCATCACTTCTCATGTTACTCCCATTTGGACGAACTTCACTAAATTCATTATTTGGATCCAAAGTTTCAAATAGGGAGTAGTCCTCACCTATTTCGCCATTTTTAGGAAAGTCATTCTCTAATAATGTGACATCTTGTGATTCAAACTCAGTTATACTCCCACTTTCCTACTCACCTATGAACACATAATCTTTCGAGTGTTCAGAGTATCTTATAAAAATATTCTTCTTTCCTCTGGGACCCAATTTCTCAAACTTGTGATAGGACTCATGAGTATATGCAGCACAATCTCACTGCTTAAGAAAACTTAAGTCCGGTTTTCTACCTGTCCATAACTCATATGGAGTGGAAGTAACTGATTTGGAAGGCACTCGATTAAGTATATAGGCAGCAGTTAACAACGCATTATTCCAAAAAGTGATAGATAAGTTAGCATGCGCCATCATGGACCTAACAATTTCCATAAATGATTATATTTCTTCTTTCCGCAACACCATTTTGTTGAGAAGTATAAGGGATAGATAACTGTCTTTCTATTCCTTTTTCATCACATAACTTTATGAACTCATCAGATAAATATTCACGACCTTGATCGGATCTCAATACCTTCATTTTCTTGTCTAATTGATTTTCTACCAAGTTCATAAACTTTTTGACACAACTCAATGCTTCATATTTAAGAGAAATGAAATAGACATATCTTAATCGAGTATAATCATATATAAATGTGATGAAATAAACAGCCCCATGCCTTCCTCTCACATTCATTGGACCACATACGTCAGAATGGATTAAATGCAAAGGAAATTAAGCTCTTTTCCCTTTTCCAAATGATTTTCTTGTTGTTTTCCCTACTAGGCAATGCTCATATATGGGCAAATCGACTTTTTCAATGTTACCCAACAAGCCCTCTTTGGCTAGTCTATTCATACGTTGTTGGCCAATATGACCAAGTTTAGTATGCCACACATTCACATCATTATCATATAAAGTAGAAGACGTGAAAAGAGAATAACAAACATTGACATCACCACAGTCAACATTTAGTACAATAAAACCATCTAGAAAATGACCACAACCATAGTAGTTTGTATTCAAATACAAATCTACACCGCTATTATAGAAGTTCACACTAAAACCAAGCTTAACCAACACCAAAACAGACACTAAATTTTGACGAATCTCCGGAGCATATAAAACATCATGTAGGAACAATGTGCGTCCACCACGCATGTTTAATTCGCAGGTGTCAATCCCTTTAACTTCAGCTCTGGAGTTATTTCCTACATAGATCCACTTAGTTCCAGTCGGAAATCGTCGAAATTCTACGAAGGATTCTCTATCCTTCGCTACATGGTCTGTTGCTCTCAAATCTACAGTCCACAAAAAGATTAGATTCAGTTAAGAATACAAAACTTGACACATATGCAAAGTTCCCAAAAGTACGAGGGGTGTTTACCTTCTTTGGCTCACGGCAGTCGCGAGCATAGTGTCCCTTCTGACCACAGTTGAAACCCTTCACCCTTGAAATTTTCTTCACACGAGAACGTTTTCCTCTCTTCACAGGAGGACGTTTTTCTCTCTTATGTTGGTTAATTCTTGGTTTCTTACAAGAATGACTTGTTCCCTTGCATTTCCATATATTGAACGAATCAATGCGCTTGTGCTTAGAGCTTGAAGCCCTTCGAGCTGAAAGCAACACAATAAATATCTGTATCATGCTCAAATGCTTTGAGGCGGTCCTCTCCTAGCTCAAGGTGGCGCACAGCATTCTCAAGATCTTCCATAACATGGTCAAGAGCTTTTAGTGCTTCTTGCTTTTCAAGCACATATTGAATCTTCTTATTCAGTATTTCACTATTCTCGCCATTCAATTTGTCTTCTTTGTTCAAATCAGCAATTATGTTCTTAGTTGTTGAATCCATCGATCTGCACATATCAGACATATGTGCACGAATTATTAATGCCTATCATTTATTCATCTATTTTGCATAGACCCATTATATTAATGAATAATTTCAAGCAATGTTTTAGAATCAAAAGGTCACTGAGTTTCCAATCATCCTCCTAAAATCCTAACTTGAAATTATCATTAATATAATTTTCTATGCAAAATAAGTTCAGCAAAGTCACTAAAAATTTCTTGAACTTCCCACAACAAATTGTAAATTAACATATTAATTTACAACAATAAATAACATTGAACATTCAATAATTAATCATGTCCATTACACTAAGTAATATATTCAGAGAAAAAATATCAACATAGAAAGAGATATTTACATCTAAAATATCTCAAACTCATCTAAGAAATAAATAGGGAAAGTCTCCTCTAATTTGTCAGTAAAATTCTCTAAGAAATCTAAAGACACATTGGCCAACCACGGAAAAACTTTTGGAGAGCTCTCATGCCACCTCCAAGGTGCATTCACTCTGCGCCATGTGACACTCATTCAAGAGTTAAATTTTTGGTTAACTCAATCCTATAATATTCTCTTTCAAAAGCTACTGCAAGCCTTCTATAATCTGGGACCACGTTGACCTCCCATAAACGATCTAACACTGCTTGACATTCAGGTGGAAGAGTGTTCATTAAGGCCGGCACCTTCTCAAAATCCGGCATAAGATAACAACTCCAGATGATTTCTTGTATCATTTGATTGACCATGACCACGTGTGACACTACATCACCGTCATTCCACCAATAATTAGCTAACTCTAATATTAGCCTTTTAATTATTGCATTTTCTTCGTCCGTTCTCGAAAATGCAGGCATGCGTGCATAACGCATCATAGTTTTTGCAACAAATGCAGAACATAAAGAGGGATTAATTATAATCCACATAGACATAATTGAAAAAAGTAACACATTTCTTTTTTTTTTTTTTGGATCAACGGTCAAAGTCAACGGCCAACGGTCAAATTCAATGGTCAATGCCGGTCAACAGTGGTCAACGGTCAACGGATGACCGGTCGAGTCAATGGGTCTGGTCAACAGGTCCGCCAGGTCAAACGGGTTGGGTCGGGTCGGTTTGGTCAGATCGGTGAGGCCGGTCGGACCGGTCGGACCGGTGAGGCCAGTCGAGCCGGTCGGGCGGCGAGCCACCACTCGAAATTCTCGTATCAATGAGCACTTCAACCCTAAGTAATCAGAAATGCAATTCGATCTATGGAAAAAAAAAAACTAGGGGGAACAGTACAGCGTCGGGATTTTTCCGTCTCTAAATCAATTAACAGTGACGTTTAACAAAAAACAATCAATCAAAAATTGTTTATAAATGTAAACAGTAATCAGCAAACATGATTAAGACGCTCTGATACCAATGTTGGGTGAAGATTCGGGAAACGGGATTCCCAAAATAGTGATTTGACACATAATCGAACACAAAACATAGCGGAAGCAAGCCCAGAAAAATCATGAATCACCGATCCTAACACACATCACATAATCGAACGTACCTTGTTTCCACAGACTAAACCCCAGTGTTGCGAATCAAAGAGGAAGAATCCACGCTATTTTTAGAGGATTATCCTGTTCAGTTCTTCTAGAGAAAGAGATATTGAGAAGACGTTACTTCAGAGAGAGCGTAATATCTCTTCTACAAAAAATACGTAACTTCTATCTCAGATAACCGCCTCTCTGATTTTCCTTTATTTTGAATAACTTTTTCCATGGGCCCTCAACTTACCGGCCGGGCCTTTTGGGCCCAATATGGGCGGACGGGCCAACTCAGGCCCATCAAAAGGAAAAAAATCCATCATCCTCAAATAGTGATGAAACGAAAAAGAAAAACAATTCGATAGTTGGAAACTATAACTTAACTTATTTAGAAAAATGCATTGAAACAATTTGTTATCATGAAAAGAAGTGATTGTTGGATATAAAAAGATGTGAAAAGTGATTATTCAAATCAAAAGAAGTAATAGTTTATCATGGAAAGTAGTGACAAGTTACTTGTTTATAAAAGTTGTGTTAATTGGTTGTCTGTAGATAAAATCAAATCATACATTATTTATCACAACTATTCAAAATAATTGTTCATAACAACAACTCTCCCTTTTACACAACAGTAACATTACTCTGAAGAAAATAAAAGATTGTTATAAACAAATACAGAGCTTCAAATGTCAGAAAAATTGTTAGAAAACTCGACGCCGTTGAAGTAATAGGCATGAGGCTGAAGTGATTCATGGAGACATAAAGAAAACTTTATTTTTTTAAACATTGTCTTTAGCTGGGGAAGATCTTTTTGGAGAGTTGGCTTTCCCAAAGTGCGGAGGGGAAATCTTCCAAACCCTAGAACCAATGAGTTTTCACCTAAGAGACCGACTTGCCTTTCTTGAGTTTTAGAGCGAGAAAACTCTCCTTTTATAAAAGGATGAACAAAGAAACTTAATTTAGACGAAAGTTATACATGTCGAATTGAAGAAGTCATACCAAATTGATTTGATGGGATACCAATCTAGCAAAAAAAAAAATCAATAAATCCCACGTTTTAAACAAAGAGAAGGTGTCACGCCTCGAACCCTGAGCGCACGAACAACCTGCCATAATCATGCAAATATGACATTCCCAAGTAGTGTCGTCGACCCCATTCACTTTATATGCGCATGCAGAACGTATTATAAAACCCATGACAATACTTATGGGATAGGAAAGTAGGAAGCCAACTCATTCACAACCAAACGTACTTTCATAGATAATCATACTAGAGTTTACATACACTAAAAAGGGTCAGTCTACAAAAAGATTAGTCCACCAAAAAGAAGGAACAGTCCTATGACCACTAGTCGGACTCGTTCATGGATCCCACTTCTGACTGATCAACCTCCGGAGACGACGAGTTCTCCACCCTACCACTGGGAGGGTCAACTATGCCCTCACCTAGGATGGCCTCCATCACAGCAGGTGAAATGTCAAAACTACTAAGAGGACCAATCCTGAAACCATTGACTCCAAAGCAGAACCACACTCTATATCGATGAGGCACCCTGACAAACATGGCCTCCTCGATCTAGACTATGGTCCTAACAAGCTCATAGATCCAATGACTTCCAGGATCGGGAAAACTATGCACCTGCTTAGTAATCTGCACTGGAATACCATATCGCTCAGGGGGTATCGCCATCTATAGTCTGAAAATATTTGGCCCACAACGGGGTGAGACATTGTCTCAACAAGTTCACCCCCTAAACCCCTATTAGAAAGAAATACACCCAAGGTGGCCAAGCCACATCACACTGAAGACTTACTTTGCCTCATTTCATTCCTGCAGGTTAGTACAGTTCATATCACTCAATCACTGGTAGTAATAAGAAATTAAACAATTGGAACGCAATCACTTTCACCTAATCAACAACCACAACATGCGTTGCAATTTTTATTCGCTACCACACATGAACATAGTTTACTCGTAGTTCAGCTATCTATTGGCGTTTAGTCAAGCATCATCTCCCACCTTGGAGCACAACTTCATAATTACATCAATGGCGTTCCCGAAGGAGCATGGGCCCAGAATCTATTGTGACCCACATCCGTTGTATGGGGCATCCCATATAGGGGTAAGTCCAGCTCAACGGCTTGGGACAATTCATTTTAATTAACACACAATAAATTCATACTCAGCCTATGACACTTTGCATTTCACGCAATACTTCCATTTAAAATAGTGATCCCGACCTCTTTTCTTCCTATTAAAAATGTTCAAGAAATTATTCAAGTGTGTGGGGACACGTAAATTTCGAACCAGAAATCTAATATCTTACTTTTTCAAATCCCACCATTTAATATAATTCTTAAAATCCAATTTTGGTGTCAAACCCGACATCTGAGATTTTTTGAATAAAGTTCACATTTTTCACAACCAACACTCAATTTGCAATATCCACCCATCAAATTCATAATCAGAATACATAGTAATGATCGGCGCAAAATTCTGACAATTTAAGATCTCGGAAAATTTCGGGAAAATAATAAATAATTAAATTTATTCCGAAATTAATTAAATAATAATATTTTAATAATTTTATATAATATAAAATATTATTAAATAATTAAATAAATTCGAAATAATTAATTCATCTAAAATAATTAATTAAGGTCTAAATAAGATTATACTAATCTAAACATCCACTTAGCCTTAATTAATCGTACATTACACGAATCACACCCCTTAATCTAATCCACACTTAATTAAGCTAATCCATCAACCTAATCTCACTTAACTTAAACTAAGCATCCATAATGGCATCATTAACCCTCTAATCAAAGTTTAGAGGCTAAACTCACCGGAATCACTTTTCAACAAGTCCAACGGTGAAGACAACAGCGAGGTGGTCGATAAACCTCCACGCGGCGACATCAAGTGAGGACCAAAAGGCACCTAAAACGGGCCTTGAAACTTCCATGACCGTGCTGGTTCAAGTTTTCGTTTGCTGGCAGAACCGAAGGAGAACCAAATTGGAACGGCGAAGAAGAGAGGCGGACAACAATGATGGCCTGAGCGGTGCTGGACGATGACGTACAGCGGCAATGGAGGCTCCGATGGTGACTGGTGACCAAGGGCAGCGACGAACGGCGGTGCTGGACGATCAAGGATGCGCGAGTAGTGGCGGAGTAGAGCGCGAGCTGGCCAGGCGTGAGGGCAAAGAAGAAGCAACACCGGTGGCGAGCTGGCTTCGACTAGCTCGCGGTGGCTCTCTCGTAGCTTGGCGACAGCGAGCAGCTGCTGGTGATGCTAGATGACGACGCTGGGTGGTGGACAAAGGTGGAGTAGTAGGGACTCACAAATAGGGTAGCTCGTGCGAGTGAGCGCACTACAGCAAGCGACGGCAACCTCAGCTGCTCCGGGGACCGAACGGCGGTGGCACGGCTTCGACGGTGTCAAGGGAGCTTCGGAGAATAGCAAGACCACACAAAACCGGTAGCTGGGCAGGAGGATGAAGGCGGAGCAGCAGCTAGCAAGTAGAGTAACACGTGCGCGGACGAGTGGAGCGGCAAGCACAAATGAGTGGCAACGGCGAGGGACTCCGGCAAGCATGTGAGCGACCGGTCGAAGGGGCTC
Source organism: Eucalyptus globulus (assembly GCA_014182545.1). Lineage (NCBI taxonomy): Eukaryota > Viridiplantae > Streptophyta > Magnoliopsida > Myrtales > Myrtaceae > Eucalyptus > Eucalyptus globulus. The sequence goes on from CM024722.1 coordinate 996,059, forward strand.
CAGTCGCTGGTTTCTACTTAGCTTTTCCTCCCAACTCCCAAGGAGAAGCCTTGATATGAGGAAGGAGATGATATTTCATGTGAGGGCCCCTTTTTGAGAGCCAATGGGCTTCTTCCACTTGTCAAAACCCCCTCCAACTTGAGCCTGTCGCGACCCGATCTCGCCGCCCCTCGAAATGTATCCAAGGAGGGAAAGGTCGGGTTTAGGGGTACTTGATCTCGAGATCACGAGCTCTCCCAAGCTCGTACCCCGCGTGACAGCAGGTTTATTTATGCGATCTAGTTATTTATAACAACCTAAAAATATAAAGGAGTCGCCACTAGCCTCATTTTTGGGGGTCGGCTAGAAACCCAATCGAGGGTCGGGAGTGTTCCCTCGATTCCTACGCAACCAGATATTTATGCGATCTAGTTATTTATAACAACCTAATATTGCTATTAGCGCCCTTTCGGTACCTAAACAGTATGTTGTGTTTTTCCTAACATGTCAATGCGTTTCTTTTTACATTTTCAGGATCATCAATTCTATACTAAATGATCATGCGTGGTGGATTACTTTCATTCTATTCTATTTCTAAAAAATGAAAAGAAAACAATCAATGAAATTGAAATTGCAAGACATGAAGTAAACAATCAAGAAAAGCAGTAAATCTATCATGCAAACCTAAAAGAAAGTATAAAAGAGAAATATATGGAAAAAGAGAAAAACCCGCAACTCGTCGGGTTTTATACAACAAATGGAGCCCGAGACATATGTCGGGAAAATGGGTATTACATGAAAATGGTCGGAATGGACATCAACCTCCACCATCTTCATGCATTCTCCATCTTCAAGGTCCTAATCTAAACCTAATCTAAGAAATTTATGACTAGGTGCATACAAGTGAAAGAAACAATCATCACAACTAAGATCAAAGCAATTGGGTTAGAACCCATGTATGATTGGCTCTAAGAAAAAGGCACAGAAATCAAGCACTTTATAAAGAGCAACTTTCATGAATGGAATTTCTTGAGGCGTATCAAGTTCAAGTAAAGTCAAATTCATGGCCGAAAAGCAACAATCGCTAAAGCATGCAAATCAATCATAAGCAAATCAGAGAATGATGCATGATAACTGATTTGTTAAGCCACCTAATCAATGCATGAAAACCATGAAATTTGAACATGACGTAGGATTAAATGTGAAGAAAAAGTTTGATTTGGACATTTAACCCTAAATCCATGTGCAGAAGGCCACACAAATCCATTAACATTGATATGTGACTTGTCATTAGCAGCAAAATGCATAACAATTTAAATTGCTACATGTCAACTTGAATTCTAAGGTTACTTGGCCTTAAAAATTCTCAAATTTTAGCATGGGATGGATATGGATATTATGGACAGATTTCATTGAGAATTTATCCTCAAGGTCATTATGTATAAGATCACACAAAATTGGTAGACAGTCAGATTCATAGAGACAAGACAGCACAGCAGATCAAGACAAATTCAGACTTCAAAACTCGATCTAAAAAAAAAAAAAAACAGATCAAATGATGGGCAAATTGGACAAACTAGGCATTTTTAGAAAGCTCAAGGTATCCTTTACGAATTCCTCTTAGGTGACAATTGCAATTTAGGTCTTTTTCTAGCTCAAGCAAAGCTATTTGTATAAGTGGTCATATCAGATCATAACAAGGAGAACACATCAGCAGATTAGTGCTCTTTGCAAGAAGCATCAGGCAGGGAAAATGGTGGCCAAATCGCACGTATCATATGTCTATGGAACGCCTGAAATGTCCATTACAAATCTCTAGAAGACATTAAACCCTAATAACCTCATCTACCAGTTCATATCAAGCGGTTTATACATAAGGTCATCCGAAACAGAGAAACAAATATTTGGCAGATTCTGGACCTAACTTTGGACAGGCAAAAACCATATTAAATGAAGTTCGATTAGGGCATTATATAGCTCATTGGAAAGATAATCGAACCATCTTCAACCTATATGAATACTTGGAACACAGACAACCACAGCAACCCGCTCATCTCACGTCATTTTGCACAGAAGGTCAGATCAGAACACAGAACACAATAAACAACACAGGTTGAGTAACAATGGCACAATGAGTGGTATCAGATCTATATACTCGGTAAATTAACTTCTAAGAAGTGTTTCATATCAACACGTTTTCAGATCTGACATTATCATGATCTATTTCTCGCTCATGCTTTTGAGGTATTTCGTCAAACACTTCACGTACAACAAAATGATTAACTGAAGCTATGGAACGGGACTGAAGCTATGTTCTCATCTAACATTCTAAAATCAATAATAAAATCACAGAGCCATCACAAGTCATCTAGTTACAGCTTAGATCTTAAGTGAATCACACCTGAACTACGTGAACGTGATTCTTCTACGAATCTCTTTGCAACAGAGCAAGAGAGAGGGGAATGAGTTTACATGGTTTATCAGTGATACGGATACTGATCGAGTCAGAGACAGAGAGCTGAGCCGAGGCTTCCAACTTGGCATGAACCCGAACCACTGTATCTCGAGCTCCGGAAGGGTGCGATTCGCAACGAGGGCGTTAGATCCAACCGAGAGAGCGATTACCAGAGAAAACGAACGAGAGACGGGAAGGTCAGAATCCAAGACCCAAACAGATTGAGAGAGAGAACGGAAATCGAAACCCTAGCTGATTGAGAGGGATAGAAAGAAAGCTCACCGATCGAGCGAGCTTGATCCAGAGAGAAAAATCGACCAAGCATTGTTGTCATCGCAACTGTCGCCGATCGTTGTCCCAAACCGAGAGAGAAATTTTATGAGGGAGAGATTCTTTGGTTTCCACCCCTTCGACAAGAGCTCGGGTGGTTGATGATGAACGGAAAAGGTCGAATCAATGGTGGAATCGAAAAATTAGGGCTCGCGGCCGAGGAGGGGCTCGAGGCGAGGGAACGCGCACGGGGAGATCCGCTCCGCGACGGTGGCGACGACTTCTCGACCTCGCTGCTGGGTGATTCCCTCGCTCCTCTTTCTACCTCCGACTCCAGGGTCTTCTTCCGGTGGACGTTGAGCGAGAACGAGAGCCGACGATCAAGCGAGCGAGCGTTCGATTTCCGAGAACGAGTCGGAAAACATCCGATTGAGAACTTTTGGAGCTAAATCCCGTGAGCCAGATCCAAAGAAAGAATTACCAATCAAGAGAGAGAGAGAGTCTCCGATCGTGAAGATGCCGGATTCGGCACGCTACTTCTCAAGGGGAGCACAGCGTGACCGCGGAAGAGAGGGAGTCTGCGAGTTCGTTCTTGGCGTTTTCCCCAGAGAGCGGGAACCAGCGGAGAGAGAGGATCCGCGCGCCCAAAAATTTTCAGAGAGAGAGAGAGAGAGAGAGAGAGACCCCCCGAGAGAGAGAGAGAATCGTCCCCCTTTTCTATTATTTTTTTCTTTTATTTTTTCCTTTTTCTCTCCTTTTTCTTTTTCGTTTTCCTTTTATTTCTAATTTTTTTCTCTTTTCATTCCATTTCATTTTTTTTTTTTTGTTTTCTTTTGTTTTGTTTTCTCTTCTTTTTTTTTCTTTTTTTTTGTTTTCTTTTCTTTGTTTTCTTTTTGGCTCTTTATTTTTTTATATTTTTGCCGAAAAAAAAATGATTAAAATGTCGACGAAAATTTCAGGTGTCAATAGGCCCCACCATGACCTCACAAGACATGACCATCCACTCACCTCCAATCTTCCTTGACAATCTTCCAATAGGTACAATTTGCCTCATCCTCCATGGCATACGAATTTCAAATATTTGTGCACCAAATTCTTTTAATTTCATTCAATCCCCTTCCAATTGAGCCAAATTGAAGTCCATAAATTTATCCAATGTGACCACACTTCAATTCACACTTTTCCTTGACCATAGAACCATATTGGATCCCAAAAGTACAACCAAAAGTGGGCCTACGAAATTTCCCGAACAAAAATAACCATACTTTGATTTTTCGCCGAAAAACTCGATTTGTAGAAAAATCTTCGAAAGATGAGTCAACGTTCCTAAAATGATTGGTGACACAACGGGACTTCCAATTTTTGAATTCAGTTTCAATTTCCCAATTAATTTCACTCTGGCGTGATCCTAGCGCGTCTTAATCTATCAAGTAGCTTTTAGGAATTTTCGTGCAATTGACCTGTGGTTGATCATTTTCAAGCCACAATGTACATTTTTGACACATTGTCGACTCTTGGTTGTCATGGAAATCTCAAGGTTTCAAATACGCGCATAGGGTAATAAAGCAATAGAAAAATCGGTCTAGTGCCAATTGACATGAATTGTGCGATCTGGTGGAATCATCCACTCTTGATCACATGCCTTTGTCGAGTCGACCTATCTCTGATTTCTAATCGATTTTTAACTGTGCCGTAATGACCCTTACAGATTAGCTTGGTCGAGAAGTCACTTCATGGTCAAATTCTCAAGTCTGATGCATTAGAATCCCTTAACGGCTTCACCTAATAGACTCATTCTATTGAAAACAGAATTGAAAAAAATCAGGATGTCACAACTCTTCCCCTCTTATAAAAATTTCTTCCTCAAAATTTAAACTATTACAAATCTTAAGCAAAAAGGTGTGGATACAGTTGTCTCATCGATTCTTTAGTTTCCCAAGTTGCTCCTTCAGTGCTGTGGTGTTGCCATACCACTTTGACCAACGGGATGGTCTTGGTGCGTAGAACCTGTTCCTTGTGATCCACAATCTGAACTAAGCTTTCAACGTACGACACCCTGTCATCCACGTATAATTCTTCAAAATTTAGAACGTGTGTCGGATTAGGTTCATACTTCCTTAACATCGACATGTGAAAGACGTCATGCACTTGTGCCAACCTCGGTGGCAATGCAAGACGATACGCTAGAATCCCTATTCTTTCCAAAATCTCAAAGGGACCTATTTACCTCAGACTTAGTTTCCCATTTTTTGCCAAAGCGTGAAGTACCCCTCATTGGTGACGCCTTCAAAGAGACGTGCTCAGTGGTGACGCCTTCAAAAAGGTGAGCGGTCTTTAATCTGTCTCCGATAACAACAACTGCCTCCACTGACTGCTGAACCAACTCTAGGTCTGTGATCTTTCTTTCCCCGACTTCATCACAACACACTGGCGTTCTGCACGCTCCGTTATACAACGCTTCAAAAGGGCCATCTGAATACTCTGCTGGTAGCTGTTGTTGTAGGCAAACTCGACCAGATGAAGCTGTTCCTCCCAACTTCCTTTGAAGTCCAAAACGCAAGCTTGCGGCATGTCTTCGAAGGTCTGAATTATCCTCTCTGACTGGCCATCAGTTTGCGGATGATAGGCCATATTGTACTGCAGCTTTGTTCATAAAATAGCTTGCAAGCTCTTTCAAAAAGCGGCGGTGAACCTCGAGTCTCTGTTTGAAGTAATCGTCACCGGCACTCCATGCAGATGAACTACCTAAAACACATATAGATTTGCATCTCTATCCAGACTTAGGTCGTTTCGAATTGTGATGAAGTAAGCCGACTTTGTCAATCTGTCGACTACTACCCAAATCAAATCATTTCCTCTTTGGCTCTTCGGTAGTCCAGTCACGAAATCCATCATCATATGCTCCCATTTCCATTTTGAGATCTCGAGAGGTTGTAGAAGTCCTCCCAGCTTGCAATGTTGAGCTTTGACCTGTTGACATGTCAAACACCTGGCGACATGCTTGGCGATGTTCGCCTTCAACCTAACCACCAATAGTGTTGACGCAGATTCTGATACATCATGGTACTACCAGGATGAATGCTGAACTGCTACGATGCACTTCTGATAAAATCTCATCTCTAAGCTCCACATCGTCAGGTACAGCCAATCACCCTCGGAAGCTCAATGTTCCATCTTCAAAAATCTGAAAGTCAGCTTTCCTTTTCTTGGAATCCTCTTGCAAGATTTTTTGAACATCCGGATCTGTCGGCTGAAGCGTTCTAATTCTGACCCGCACTTCCGGTTCAATTATGAGGGTGGCCATAAGATTCGATAGGTGGCCTACCTCAAATTTGAAAGTCGAATCTCGTGCTCTCTCGAGCAGACTCCATTCTTTGAGTACCATCTGCGCAACTGAAGACTTCTTACTTAGCGCATCAGTGACCTTGTTCGCCTTTCCGAGGTGATACAAAATCTCACAATCATAGTCCTTAAGGAGTTCCATCCATCGACGTTGTCTCATATTCAACTCCTTCTGAGAGAATAAGTATTTGAGACTTTGATGGTCAATGAAGATCTGGAATCTTTCTCCACACAAATAATGTCTCCAAATTTTTAGGGCAAAGATGATCGCTGCAAGTTCTAAATCATGCGTCGGATAATTCAACTCGTGAGGTCTCAACTGACGGGACGCATATGCAACAACCCTACCATGCTACATTAACACGCAACACAGTCCTTTAAACGACACATCACTGTAGATCTCAAACCCTCCTGGACCAAATGGAATAGTAAGCACAAGTACAGTAGTTAGCTTTTGCTTAAGCTCTTGGAAACTACTCTTGTACTTATTTGACCACACAAACTTTTCTTCCTTCTTTAGAAGTCTTGTTAACGACGATTCTAACACTGAAAACCCTTCTACAAACCGTTGGCAATACCCTACTAAACCCAGAAAACTTCCGATCTCTGTCATTGTAGTCAGTCTTGGCTAGTAGATTACTGCTTTAATCTTGGATGGGTCCACTGAGATTCCTTCTTCGGAGATGACGTGACCTAGGAAAGCCACACAAGTTAGCCAAAACTCGCACTTACTAAACTTGGTGTACAGCTCGCGATCCCTCAAAGTCTGAAGCACTATCCTTAAGTGCTTTTTGTGATCCTCAGTACTCCTAGAGTATACTAGGATGTTGTCGATAAAAATGATTACGAACTCATCCAAGTACTCCTTAAACACACAGTTCATTAGATCCATGAAAGCAGTTGGGGCATTCGTCAACCCAAACGGCATTACAATTGCCAAACACTGACTTCGGTATGTCTTCCTTCCTGATCCTTAGCTGATGATACCCCGTCCTCAAGTTGTTCTTAGAAAATATTGACGTTCCTTGAAGCTAATCAGACAAGTCATCATTTTTCTTCACGAACAGAACTGGTGCTCCCCAAGGTGATGCACTGGGACAGATAAATGCTTTATCCAACAATTCTTGCATCTGCATCTTTAGTTCCTTAAGTTCTGACAATGCCATCCGATAAGGAATTTTAGAGATAGGCTCGATCCCAGGGGCTAACTCAATCACGAACTCTATCTCTCTCTCTCTCTGGCAGCAAACCTAGTAATTCTTTCGGGATCACGTCTGGAAACTCTTGCACCACTACAATGTCTTCTATCTTCAACTCCTCTACTGTCGTGTCCACGACAGTTGCCAAGTAACCTTGACAACCCTCACCTAGGAAACGAGTTGCCTCGAGCAACGAGATTAAAGAAATCAAGGGTCCTCATTGACTCCCAATAAACTTGAAGTTCTCACCCTCTAATGGGTTAAACTGAATCGCCTTGCGATAACAGTCCAACTTCTCGTTGCTTAGTGAGTCAATCCATGCCAATTATCACATCAAAATGATACATGGCTAGGACTATCAAGTCTATCCTCCCCTCTTGCTCACCAATCACTAACTTGCAACCAAGACAATCCACTAAAGTTAACACCTTATCCTTCAACAGCGTAGATATGCTAATCATAGACTCCAACAACTCAGGAATTAATTCTACCAACTTAACATATCTCTCAGCTATAAATGAATGCGTAACTCCAGGATCAAATAAAGCATAAGCAGGTTGGTCGTTCAATGAGACCATACATGTGATCACATTAGGCGTATCCTCCGCCTGTCCTCTGGTGATCGCATACATCCTTTGTTGAGCTGGAAGTCGGACCAATCCACCCTGTGACACATTCGACGACGCGATTCCTCTATTCTGACCCAATGGTGGTGGCGGCGGCAATTGACACTGTCCCATCAGTCTTCTGGGACAATTCCTAGCTATGTCACCCTGTTGGCCACACTTATAACAGGCACCCATCCTAGAGGGACACGAGGCTGAACCATGTTGTCTTCCACATGAACGACACACTTCATTCTGACCCAACGACAACTTCCCTATCCCACCCTTCTTGTCGGGTGGAGCAGGATACATTTCTCCCGACATCGGTCTCTTCCCAAACTGATTACCTTCACTATTCAAATTAAACCATGACCCAGATGCAGCAGCTCTCTCATTCTGGTCTTTCTCAATTAGCTAGGCCCATTTATAAAGGTCTTTGTACTCCTTTAGATCTAATGGCACCAACGAGCTCTTCACATCCAGCCGAAGCCCGTCTCTAAACCTTCGAGCTCGGTCTGACGGTTTCTAGACTAGATCAAGGGCATACTGCGACAGTTCAACGAACTTCGCTTCGTACTGATCGACCGACATCATACCTTGGCGAAGGCACTGAAACTCCACCATCTTCATCTCACTAGCGCAATTAGAGAAATATTTCTAGTTGAAGACGTCGAGAAAGGCATTCCACTCTGCAACTACGCTTTCAGGGAACATTATCCCTTTAGTAGTCTTCCACCATGTACCTGTGATCCCCTTCAACTGATAGGCTGCCAAGACAACCTTCTCTACCTCGGTACACATCAATAAATCAAAGGCATTCTGTAACTCCTGAATCCATAGTGCTGCAGCTCCAAGATCTCCTGCTCCTGTGAACGTTGGTGGGTTCAACCTCAGAAATTGCTCTACCAACTTATGCATAGGCCTCACAGCGGCCACGTTCCTAGGTGGAACTTCAACAGGTGCTACCTCAGGTTCGACGACCGGTGCGGCGACAGGAGCGGCGACAACTACGGTAGGAGCAGCATTGGCGGCGTTAGTGGCATTGGTGGCAGCGGCGGTAGCGGCAGCTGAAGCGATGGCCTTTAATCCATTCTGTCACCCATCAACTCTAGCATCCAAATGATTCCAGCAAACCTTGGATCCTCAAAGGCTACTACCCCACCACCGACAGGTGGCGATGCTACACCACTCGCGCTGGCCTCAGCCTGTGCTCTACCTAGGGCACCCCAGGCACCAACCCTTGTCAACGTGCCACCCAAAACACAGGGCCTACTGCCCTCCTCCTAGGAGCCCTCTACTCCCGGTCACTTTTGCTATAGGCTCAGTATAGATACATTATTCAAATTTCAATACCACATTAGGATCTAAGTGACCACACCAACAAGCTATCAAACAGCTATCAACCACGTGAATCAGTATATTAAAAACCTTTCCTACCAACTATCCCATGACTCCCTCGCACCTTATCACTCCATATACAAACCATGCTCTGATACCACTTAAACGGGGTTGTCACGCCTCGAACCCCGAGCGCACGAACAACCCGTCATGGTCATACAAATGCGACATTGCCAGGTAATGTCGCCAACCCCATTCACTTTATATGCACATGTGGAACGTATTATAAAACCCCTGACAAGTTTTATGGGATAGGAAAGTAGGAAGCCAACTCATTCACAACCAAACATACTTTCATATATAATCACACCAAAGTTTACATACACCAAAAAGGGTCAGCCTACAAAAAGATCAGTCCACCAAAAAGAAGGAACAGTCCTATGACCACTAGTCGGACTCGTTCGTGGATCCCACTTCTGACTGATCAACCTTCAGAGACAACGAGTCCTCCACCCTACCACCAAGAGGGTCAACTACACCCTCACCTAAGATGGCCTCCATAACAGCAGGTGGAATGTCAAAACCACTAAGAGGACCAATCTTGAAACCATTGACTTCAAAGCAAAACCACGCTCTAAATCGATGAGGCACCCTGACAAACATGGCCTCCTCGATCCAGACTGTGGTCCTAACAAGCTCATAGATCCAATGACTTCCAGGATTGGAAAAACTATGCACCTGCTCGGTAATTTGCATGAATACCATATCGCTCTGGGGGTATCGCCATCTACGGTCTTGAAAATATTTGGTCCATAACGGGGTGAGACAATGTCTCAGCAAGTTCACCCCCTAAACCTCTATTAGAAAGAAAATACATCCAAGGTGGCCTAGCCACATCACACAAAAGACTTACCTCACCTTATTTCCTTCATGCAAGTTAGTATAGTTCATATCACTCAATTATCGGTAGCAATAAGAACTTAAACAACTGAGCGTAATCACTTTCACATAATCAACAACCACAGCATGCGTTCCAATTTTTATTCACTGCCACACATGAACATAACCTACTCACAGTTCAGCTATCTACTGGCGTTTAGCCAAGCATTGTCTCCTCACCTTGGAGCACGACTTCATCATTAAATCGACAACGTTCCCGCAGGAGTATGGGCCTAGAATCTACTGCGATACGCATCCGTTGTAAGGGACATCCCATATAGGGGTAAGTCCAGCTCAACAATTTAGGACAATTCCTCTTAATTAACACACAATAAATTCATACTCGGCCCAGGATATTTTGCATTTCACGCAATGCTTCTATTTAAAATAGTGATCTCGACCTCTTTCCTTCATATTAAAAATATTCAAGAAATTATTCACGTGTGTGGGGACACGTAAATTTCAAACCAGAAAACTAATATCTTACTTTTTCAAATCCCACCATTTAATATAATTCTTAAAATCCAATTTTGGTGTCAAACCCGACACCCGAGATTTTCTGAATAAAGTCCACATTTTTCACAATCAACACTCAATTTGCAATATCCACCCATCAAATTCATAATCTGAATACATAGCAACGATTAGCAAAATTCTAAAAATTTAAGATCCTAGAAAAATTTCCGTAAAATAATAAATAATTAAATTTATTCCAAAAATTAATTAAACAATAACATTTTAATAATTTTATATAATATAAAATATTATTAAATAATTAAATAAATTCGAAATAATTAATTTATCTAAAATAATTAATTAAGGTCTAAATAAGATTATACTAATCTAAACATCCACTTAGTCTTAATTAATCATACATTACACTAATCACCACCCTTAATCTAATCCACACTTAACTAATCTAATCCATCATCCTAATCTCACTTAACTTAAACTAAGCATCCCTAATGGCATCATTAACCCTTTAATCAAAGTTTAGAGATTAAACTCACAGGAATCACTTTCCAACAAGTCCACGGCGGAGACAACAACGAGGCAGTCGATAAACCTCCACGTGGCGACACCAAGCGAGGATCGGATGGCACCCAAAATGGGCCTTGAAGCTTCCACGACCTTGCTGGTTCACAACTTCCGTTTGCTAGCAAAACCGAAGGAGAACCAAGCTGGAACGGCGAAGAAGAGAGGCTGATAGCAGCGGTGGTCTGAGCGGTGCTGGACGGCGACGTACGGCCGCAATGGAGGCTTCGACGGTGGCTGGCAACCAAGGGCAATGACGGATGATGGTGTTGGATGATCAGGGACGCACGAGTAGCGGCGAAGTAGAGCACGAGCTGGCCAAGCACACGAGCGAAGAAGAAGCGACACTGGCGGCGAGCTGGCTTCGGCTGGTTGGCAGTGGCTCTCTGGTAGCTTTACAGCGGCGAGCAGCTGCTAGCGACGCCAAAGGACGACGCTGGGCAATGGATGAAGGCAGAGCAGCAAGGGCTCACGACTAGAGCAGCTCGCACCAGCAAGCGCGCTACGGTGAGCAATGGCAACCTCAACTACTCCGGGGACCAAACGGCGGTGGCACGACTTCGACGGTCTCAAGGGAGCTTCGGAGAACGTTGAGACCACACGGAACCGGCAGCTGGGCGCAAGGATGAAGGCAGAGCAGAAGCTGGCAAGCAAAGCAATGTGCACGCAAACAAGCAAAGTGGCGAGCGCAAACGAGCGGTGACGGCGAGGGACTCCGGCAGGCGTGCGAGTGGCCAGTCGAAGGGGCTCCGATTGCTAGTTTCTACTCAACTTTTTCCTCCCAACTCCCAAGGAGAAGCCTTGAATTGAGGAAGGAGATGAAGTTTGATGTGAGGGCCCCCTTTTGAAAGCCAATGGGCTTCTTCCACTTGTCAAAACCCCCTCCAACTTGGCCCCACCATGACCTCACATGACATCACTATGCACTCACCTTCAATCTTCCTTGACAATTATGACACCCCGAACCCTTCGCAGGTCGTCACCAGCGCCAATGTTACACCTTATTACCTTTCTTTCTTTCGAAGAAGTGTCCTAATTTGCAGACACATTTTTTTTTTCTTTTTAAAACAAAACGGTCCCAGCGCAACTCATTAGCGGAAGCAAATTAATACATCACCGACTCTCCCCCTACCAACCATGATACAAATACACACCACTAATCACCATAATTTTATAAACAAGCCACGACACTTTATTTACATATATTTCAAGATGGGACTTCTTTTGGGTCGGTACAACAAAAAGGAAAAGCTAGGACTCAGCCACGTCCAGCCTAAAACCTCAAAAGAACCCTCGACCCTCAACATCATACGTGCACAACCCCCATCAAAAGTGTCGGCTATCTACATCAAAAAGATCCGGCTCCTACTCATCGCGCGCGGGTCTCACACCCAACCTGATGCATCAGGCGGTGGCGGCGGCAACATCCCTCGCATCACTCCATCCCGACGAACGTGTATAGAAATGAACTCCTGAATGACAGGGCCCCCAGCCAGGCCTATGTCGTACATCACTAGACAGCGTACTCGAATAAAAGTCAGTCCGGGAACAGAGGGACAGTCTATCTCAGCACACTCGACCTCTACATCGGATGGTGGACCATAAAACACCTCCCACGTGACGGCAGGAAGCGACATACTGCTAATCTGAAATGTTATCCCCAAAGGGGTGAGTACAACCACTCAGCAGATAGGGAAATCCAATAACAACTCAATGCATCATGCAATCATACATGCATTGCAGGCGCTACTTACCTTGAAGCCATGCGCATACTATCATGCATCATCATATCAATTTATAACACATACATGTGTATCATCATCATATTATACATGTCATCATCATCATGACATCATCACATTACACATATCATATCATATATCATTATCATTATCATCACCATGCATATCATCATGCATATCATATCATTATCATCACCATGCATATCATCATGCATATCATATCATCATCATCATCTTGCATATAATCATGCATATCATATCATCATCATCATCTTGCATATCATCATGCACATCATATCATCATCATCATCTTGCATATCATCATGCATATCATATCATGGGTGATCATCATTATTCACATCACATATCATTATCATCATCATGCATATCATCATGCATATCATATCATGGGTGATCATCATATCACATCACATATCATCATCATCATCATCAACATCATCATGCATATCATGTCATGATTTAATTTCCACTTTTGGATTTCAATCTTGATCACCACATCACCCATTTTTCAATTTATCAATTTTATCATCCCCTCGGGCAAAGACCTCCGACAGGGTTCCCAGCATTCCAGTCATCCCATGGCCACCGGGCATCCGGCCCCCCACAGTCCAGGCATCTCGCATCTCAACTAGCATCACGAGGCATTCCCTTCGGGCAGAAACCTCCGACAGGGCTTTCGGCATTTTCACTCCCTGGCCGGGCATCCCACATCCCAAATCCTGGCATCGCGAGGCATTCCTTTCGGGCAAAGACCTCCAACAAGGCTTCCGGCCCCCCACATTCCGGGCATCCTGAATCTCCCAGGGAATCCGGCAATGCATCTCTGTACACTTGGGCCTCATCCTCCACCACAACCACTTACTCACTTATCATTATCCACATTTACCATTATTTTGATCTCAATTTAACATGGCATATGATTCACACATGCATCACAATTCATGGTCATACATACACCAATGTCTTATCATACATGCAACAATGCATAATTATTTATTAATAAATTCAAGAGAATTTATGGCCAATAAAATAATCCATTTTATTTTATTACTATTATTTTATTATTTTATTATTTATTTATTTATAATCATAAATAAATATTAAATTCAATATCTATAATTTCCCAAAATCATAAAATTCGAGCAATCATTCAACAAACCAATAGGATGAAAATTTCATGCAAAATTCATAGCCAAATTGAATTTCACACAATTTCACAATTTCCACAAAATAGCACATAATATTCGGATAATGACCAGAATACACAGTTTCCGAATAAATTCGATTAAAATATTCATATGGCCTCCAAAACTTATGAAATTTTACAGAATGATAGCCAAGACATTTTCGTACAACTTTCATGAAGAACTCCAAGCCCGATTCTTTTTAGATTATTTTCTAAAACCTCACGAAGCTTCTGGACCCATTACCGCATCGTCCAGTGTACATATCACCGAAATATTGAGATTTCACCTACCATTTCTCTTTCGTTTCCTCTGAAATTTAGATATCTTATACATCAAGGTATCCTCTACAAGTTCCATGAAGATATCGAGGTCAAATAACCATATTATAGTCATCATCTATGTCCATGAAGTCTCGGGTATCTCGGAATACATCACCAGAATCATATTCTTCAAGATCTAGTCTATTTACTAGGCTATACTTGTTCATTTCACTTAAAATTTGAGTATGTTGTATTATAAGATGTCTCCTACAACTTTCATGAAGAAACCGAAGTGATATTCTCAACAAAAACCAACATACAACCATGAATCCAGCAAGAGGTCAGTAAAAAACTCTCCAGATCTGAGGTCTCCGTATAATAAGACTTTAACCCCTCAAATCTCCATCATTTTCCACGAAATTTCAGTATGTTGTAGCTCAAGATGTTAGCTACAACTTTCATCAATAAATCGAAGCCAAAATAGGACTCCGAACACACATGCAAGCTCAAACAAGTTTCTGACTCACACGGTCCGAGCAAGAACAGTCACACGACTTAAGAACAAGCCAACCTTACATCGGTTTTTCTCACTTAAAAAACCCAAAATCTAACAAACAAACAATATACAAGCATGCAAGAGAAGTTAGAGGACTCCACTTGCCTCTAGGATGAACAAACGACGGCGTACGGCGGACAGACACGGCGGCGACGGCGACCCTCCTTCCTCTCTCTCGGCCGCTCCTCCTCTCTCTCGCACACTCTCTCTCTCCTTGGGCGAGCAAATGGCCGGCCACTCTCTATCTCTTCCCTTCTTATTTCCCCAATTTCTCATGATTAGCAATCATGAGATTGCCTAAAACCAACCAATGCATGGCCTTCCCTTTGCCACTTGTCACATTGAATTTTGAATTGAATTTGGGCTTCTTGGGCTTGGGCCTCTATGGTCGGCGACTACTCCTCCCTTGCGCCTCTATTGGGCCGGTCGACTTCCCCTCTTGGGCCCCTCATCTTGGCCCATTATAGGCTTAGGCCAAATGGGCTTAAGGCCCATTCAAAAATTAACCCATTTTTCCCTTCTTCTTTTTTTTTTGAATTTCTTCTATAAATATTTTTCAATTTCAATTTTCATCTTGGCCAAAGTCTTGGGACATTTTGGTTATTGAAATTTAATTTATAAAGCACATGGGCAAGCATAAATTATTAATCTATCGAATTTGAATCTTCACAACCATAAGCACAAATCATCCAATTAAAAGACTAATGGCTAAAACATAAGCCATGGAAATTCTATCACCTAATTAAAGACTTTAACACACCTTATGGCTTGGCTTTGAATTTTGGGATGCCACAATTCTCCCCACCTTAAAGAATTTCGTCCTCGAAATTCAAACACCACTCGCGCCTTCTTTAAACAAATAGGGATATTTTTCCTTCATCTGATCCTCACTTTCCCATGTGGCTTCTTCCATATCATGATGTCGCCATATCACCTTAACCAATGGGATCTTCTTGGTCCTAAGAATTTGCTCCTTTTGGTCCAGTATCTGCACAGGCTCTTCAATGTACCTTACTTTCTCATCCATTTTGATGGCTTCATGATCGAGTATGTGACCAGGATCCGGCTGGTACTTCCTTAACATCGATACATGAAACACATCGTGCAGATTTTCTAACTTCGGAGGTAACGCTAAACGATAAGCTACATCCCGTATCCTCTCAAGAATTTCAAAAGGTCCAACAAACCTAGGTCTTAGCTTACCCTTCATCCCGAATCGAGATATTCCTTTCATTGAAGATACCTTAAGGAATACATGGTCTCCTACACTAAATTCCAAAGGCCTTCTACGCTTATCCGCGTAGCCTTTCTGTCTACTCTGAGCCGTTCTAAGTCTTTCTCTGATAATTTCAACAGCCTCAGCGGTAACTTGTACCAGTTCAGGTCCTGTCAACTTCCTTTCACCCACTTCACTCCAGCAGACAGGAGTCCTACATCTCCTTCCATATAATGCTTCATAAGGTGCCATGCCTATACTTTTCTAAAAGCTATTATTATAGGCAAACTCTACCAAATGCAATCTTTCATCCCAATTTCCTTTGAAATCGATTACACAAGCCCTTAACATATCCTCTAATATCTGGATCACTCTTTCTGACTGACCATCTGTCTGAGGATGAAAAGCAGTACTAAATTGAAGCTTAGATCCTAATGCAACTTGAAGACTTCTCCAAAAATTCGAAGTAAACCTCGAATCCCAATCTGAAGTAATGGTCACTGGAATACCGTGTAAGCGTACCACTTGACTTACATACATGTCCGCATACTTATCCATTGAGTAGTCCATGCGAATCGCTAAGAAATGTGCCGACTTAGTCAAACGATCCATTATCACCCAAATTGAATCATGACTCCTTGATGTCCTTGGCAATCCTTGCACAAAGTCCATCGTTATATGTTCCCATTTCCATTATGGAATGTCTAATGGTCTCAAAAGTCCTGCGAGTTTACAATGCTCCGCTTTCACTTGCTGACACGTCAAACATTGAGATACGTACTTAGCCGTATCTGCCTTCATACCACTCCACCAAAATTGCTGACGCAAATTTCTGTACATCTTTGTACTACCTGGGTGGATACTATAATTGCTCTTATGTGCCTCCGATAGAATTTCCTTCCTCAATTCCTCATTGTCGGGAACAAAAAGTCGTCCTTGACATCTTACTATTCCATCATCAGAGATCTAAAATTCTGGTCTTTTCCCTAAAGACATTGCATCCTTCACTTTCAAAATCTCTGGGTCAGATTCTTGCAGGATTTTAATTTTCTGGATAAATTCAGGCTCTATCCTTAATGCACTAAGCATGCCTGTAAGACAATCCATTTCCGATGTAAACTCTGAATTTGCTACAGATTCTAGCAATTCCCATTCTGCCATTCTCAAACTAGCTATTTCCATAGCCGACTTACGACTAAGAGCATCTGCTATTCCATTCGTTTTTCCTGGATGATATCTTATCTCACAATCATAATCCTTAAACAACTCCATCCACCTCCTTTGTCTCATGTTCAATTCCTTTTGTGAGAACAGATACTTCAAACTTTTATGATCCGTATAAATCTCAAATTTTTCCCCATACAAATAGTGTCTCCATATCTTCAAGGCGAACACTATAGCTGCTAGCTCTAAATCATGCGTCGGATAATTCAGCTCATGAGGTTTCAATTGTCTGGATGCATAGGCTACAACTTTGTCATGCTACATCAACACACATCCTAGTCCTTTGTAAGATGCATCACTATACATTGTGAAACCATCAGGTCCAGTAGGTATAGTCAAAATTGGAGTCGAAGTCAATTTCCTTTTGAGCTCCTAAAAACTCCTTTCACATTCTCCATTCCACTCAAACTTCACATTCTTTCGGGTTAATTTAGTTAAAGGTCCTGCCAGTCTTGAAAATCCTTCAATGAACCTTCTATAATAACCAGCCAGTCCTAAGAAACTTTGTATTTCAGTAGGTGTCGTCGGTCTCGGCCAATTCACCACCATTTCAACTTTTGCTGGGTCTACTGCAATCCCTTTCCCTGACACCACATGTCCTAGAAATATTATCTGGTCCAACTAGAACTCACACTTACTAAACTTAGCATACAACTTATGCTCTCTCAGAGTCTACAAAACTATTCTCAAATGTTGCTCATGCTCTTTAGGCCCTTTTGAATACACCAAAATATCATCAATAAAAACAATCACAAACTGGTTTAAATAAGGCTGAAATATTCTATTCATCAAATCCATAAATGCAGCCGACGCGTTAGTCAATCCAAATGGCATAACAAGGAACTCATAGTGTCCATAACGAGTCCTGAACGCAGTCTTAGGAATGTCCTCCTTC
Source organism: Eucalyptus globulus (assembly GCA_014182545.1). Taxonomy (NCBI): domain Eukaryota; kingdom Viridiplantae; phylum Streptophyta; class Magnoliopsida; order Myrtales; family Myrtaceae; genus Eucalyptus; species Eucalyptus globulus. Next base: position 1,014,322 of record CM024722.1, read on the forward strand.
TTAATCCTTAACTGATGGTATCCCGACCTCAAGTCAATCTTAGAGAAGACCGAACTTCCCTGGAGTTGGTCAAATAAGTCATCAATTCTAGGCAAAGGATATTTATTCTTAATGGTCACCTAATTCAACTGCCTATAGTCAATACACAAGCGCATCGATCCATCTTTCTTTTTCACAAACAAGACCGGTGCACCCCAAGGTGAAGCACTTGGTCTAATGAATCCTTTGTCAAGCAACTCCTGCAATTGCACTTTCAACTCCTTCAATTCAACTAAGGCCATCCTATATGGGGCTTTTGATATTGGTCCCGCTCCAAGCATTAATTCAATTTCAAATTCAATCTCCCGCTCTGGTGGCAATCCAGGTAATTCCTCGGGAAATACATCTTGAAATTCGTTAACTACACGAACTTCCTCAAGATTAGGCTCCTTCCTTGCATAATCTCTAACTATGGCTAGGTACCCTTGACATCCTTTGTCAAGTAACTTATGTGCTTCTACCGCCGAAATAAGTGCTACGGGAAAATGGGTCGACCTCCTAAAAATTCACAACTAGTCGATCGGGTAAAACGAATTGAATCACTCTTCTATAACAATCCATTCTAGCCCGATACTTACGAAGCCAGTCCATTCCTATAATAACGTCAAAATCATACATAACCATTACAACCAAATCTATTTCCATATCCTTTCCTCCCATTGATATCTTACAATTTCCACACACCAAGGTAGATAATACCATATCCTTTAAAGGCGTGGAAACACAAAGAGGCGTTTCAAGAGGCATAACTTCTATCTTATTCAAACATCTATATCTTTCAGACACAAACGAATGCGTTGCACCCGTGTCAAACAATGCATATGCCTTTTCACCATTAATAAGAATCGTACCTGAGATAACATTTTTGGAAGCTTCCGCTTCCTCCTGGGTAATCGTATACACCCTTCCTTGTGCAAGTGGTCTCTGAGGATTTCCTTGTGGGTTTGACCTAACAGCACTCTGATATCCCTGTCGCACTGAGCCAACACTCACTTGCGACCTCTCTTGTGGGCAATTTCTCCTAAGATGACCCACTTGTCCACAACCAAAACATTTATGTTGTCCCGTACAAGGTCCTGGGCCATGGCGTCCATTACACTTCTGACAAATACCAGGCCGATAGGGTGCTTTCCCTATATTCGGACCACTTCTTGCCCCTCCAAAATTCCCAAAGTTACTCTTCTTCTTCACATTCCAGGTCTGACCTTGACCAGAATAAGGTCTCTTCCCCTTTTTCACATCATTAAAATTCAACGGTTTCTTAAACTCCGACCGTTCCCTCAACAGCTCTTGCTCCACTAACTGCGCCCTTTCATAAATCTCATTATAATCTCTTATGTTCAAAGGCACCAGTTGCTTCCTGATGTCAGTCCTCAATCCTTTCAGGAATCTCTTAGCCTTTTCCTCCTGATCCTCAATCAATTTAGGAGCATATCTAGACAATTCAGAAAATCTAGCCTCATACTGATCTACTGTCAACCCTTTTTGTTCTAGCTGAACAAATTTAGTAATCTTCCTATCCTTAGCACAATTAGAAAAATACTTCCTATTGAAAGCCCTAACAAACTCCTCCCAGCTCACATTAGTACCTGGTGGAAAGATTATGTCCTTCGAAGCTCTCCACCAAAACTTCACATTTCCCTCCAACTGGTACTCTGCTAAAACTATTTTCTCAGCATCAGTGCAGTCCAACAGCCGAAAAATTCGTTCCATCCCATCAATCCATTGCTCAGCCTCCTCAGGACTTCCCATTCCATTAAACTTAAGTGGCTTCAGCTTCAAAAATTGCTCCACTAGTCCTTGAGTACGGCGTTCTGCTCCGGGTTGTTGCTGCGCCTGCCTTTCCATCAGATTTCCAATATTGGCTAACGCCTGCAGGATATCTTCCATTCGGGGTTCAGCCCTTGTAGCAGAGGCTTCAACCCTCGATGGATGAGCACTTCCAGCTCGCACCATGACTTTCCTGCAATTTCCAAGCATTGCCAATCTGAGACTCACTGCCTCCACTCAAAGCAATTACTATCACTACATAAGTAACACATACATGTTACTGGTACCTAAAAGCAACTCAAAATAAACTACTAGGGATCTACGAGTGAATACTCATCACCCGTTATTCAATTATTTCGTTTTAGATCCTATGGTGTGCATTGTCATCATGTTCCTCAATTTCCAAATGAGGCTCCTTATCACTCCACCTATAACCATTCGCTTTGATACCAAAAAGGGCGGTTGTGACACCCCGAACCCTTCGCAGGTCGTCACCAGCGCCGATGTTACACCTTATTACCTTTCTTTCTTTCGAAGAAGATGCGTCCTAATTCATAGACACTTTTTTTTTGTAAAAAAAAAAACAAAACGGTCCCAGCGCAACTCATTAGCGGAAGCAATTTAAAACATCACCGACTCTCCCCCTACCAACCATGATACAAATACACACCACTAATCACCATAATTTTATAAACAAGCCACGACACTTTATTTACATATATTTCAAGTTAGGATTCCCTTCAGGTCGGTACAACAAAAAGAAAAAGCCAGGACTCAGCCACGTCCAGCCTAAAACCTCAAAAAGAAACCCTCGACCCTCAACATCATACGAGCATAAACCCCCATCAAAAGTGTCGGCTATCTACATCAAAAAGATCCGGCTCCTACTCATCGCGCGCGCGGGTCTCACACCCAACCTGGTGCATCAGGCGGTGGCGGCAGCAACATCCCTCGCATCACTCCATCCCGACGAACGTGTACAGAAATGAACTCCTGAATGACAGGGCCCCCAGCCAGGCCTATGTCGTACATCACTAGACAGCGTACTCGAATAAAAGTCAGTCCGGGAACAGAGGGACGATCTATCTCAGCACACTCGACCTCTACATTAGATGGTAGACCATAAAACACCCCCGCGTGACGGCAGGAAGCGGCATACTTCTAATCTGAAATGTTATCCCCAAAGGGGTGAGTACAACCACTCAGCAGATAGGGAAATCCAATAACAACTCAATGCATCATGCAATCATACATGCATTGCAGGCGCTACTTACCTTGAAGCCATGCGCATACTATCATGCATCATCACATCAATTTGTAACACATACATGTGTATCATCATCGTATTATACATGTCATCATCATCATGACAACATCACATTACACATATCATATCATATATCATTATCATTATCATCACCATGCATATCATCATGCATATCATATCATCATCATCATCTTGCATATCATCATGCATATCATATCATCATCATCATCTTGCATATCATCATGCAATCATATCATCATCATCATCTTGCATATCATCATGCATATCATATCATGGGTGATCATCATTATTCACATCACATATCATTGTCATCATCATGCATATCATCATGCATATCATATCATGGGTGATCATCATATCACATCACATATCATTGTCATCATCATGCATATCATCATGCATATCATATCATGGGTGATCATCATATCACATCACATATCATTATCATCATCATCATCATCATGCATATCATATCATGATCATCATATCATCACATATCATATATCATCATCATGCATATCATCATGCATATAATATCATGCATATCATGTCATGATTTAATTTCCACTTTTGGATTTCAATTTTGATCACCACATCACCCATTTTTCAATTTATCAATTTTATCATCCCCTCGAGCAAAGACCTCCAACAGGGTTCCCAGCATTCCAGCCATCCCATGGCCACCGGGCATCCGGCCCCCCACAATCCAGGCATCTCGCATCTCAACTAGCATCACGAGGCATTCCCTTCAGGCAGAAACCTCCGACAGGGCTTCCGGCATTTACACTCCCTGGCCGGGCATCCCGCACCCCAAATCCTGGCATCGCGAGGCATTCCTTTCATGCAAAGACCTCCGACAAGGCTTCCGGCCCCCCACATTCCGGGCATCCTAAATCTCCCAGGGAATCCGTCAATGCATCTCTGTACACTTGGGCCTCATCCTCCACCACAACCACTTACTCACTTATCATTATCCACATTTACCATTATTTTGATCTCAATTTAACATGGCATATGATTCACACATGCATCACAATTCATGGTCATACATACACCAATGTCTTATCATACATGCAACAATGCATAATTATTTATTAATAAATTCAAGAGAATTTATGGCCAATAAAATAATCCATTTTATTTTATTACTATTATTTTATTATTATTATTTTTATTTATTTATTTATTTATAATCATAAATAAATATTAAATTCAATATCTATAATTTCCCAAAATCATAAAATTCGAGCAATCATTCAACAAACCAATAGGATGAAAATTTCATGCAAAATTCATAGCCAAATTGAATTTCACACAATTTCACAATTTCCACAAAATAGCACATAATATTCGGATAATGACCAGAATACACAGTTTCCGAATAAATTCGATTACAATATCCATGTGGCCTCCAAAAATTATGAAATTTTACAGAATGATAGCCAAGACATTTTCGTACAACTTTCATGAAGAACTCCAAGCCAGATTCTTTTTAGATTATTTTATACAACCTCACGAAGCTTCTGGACCCATTACCGCATCGTCCAGTGTACATATCACCGAAATATTGAGATTTCACCTACCATTTCTCTTTCGTTTCCTCTGAAATTTATATATGTTATACATCAAGGTATCCTATACAAGTTTCATGAAGAGATCTAGGTCAAATAACCAGATTATAGTCATCATCTATGTCCATGAAGTCTCGGGTATCTCGGAATACATCACCAGAATCATCTTCTTCAAGATCTAGTCTATTTACTAGGCTATACTTGTTCATTTCACTTAAAATTTGACTATGTTGTATTTTAAGATGTCTCCTACAACTTTCATGAAGAAACCGAAGTGAGATTCTCAACAAAAACCAACATGCAACCATGAATCCAGCAAGAGGTCAGTAAAAAACTCTCCAGATCTGAGGTCTCCGTATAATAAGACTTTAACCCCTCAAATCTCCATCATTTTCCACGAAATTTCAGTATGTTGTAGCTCAAGATGTTAGCTACAACTTTCATGAATAAATTGAAGCCAAAATAGGACTCCAAACACACATGCAAGCTCAAACAAGTTTCTGACTCACACGGTCCGAGCAAGAACAGTCACACGACTTAAGAACAAGCCAACCTTACATCGGTTTTTCTCACTTAAAACACCCAAAATCTAACAAAAAAACAATATACAAGCATGCAAGAGAAGTTAGAGGACTCCACTTGCCTCTAGGATGAACAAACGACGGCGTACGGTGGACGGACACGGCGGCGACGGCGACTCCCTCCTTCCTCTCTCTCGGCCGCTCCTCCTCTCTCTCGCACACCTCTCTCTCTCCTTGGGCGAGCAAATGGCCGGCCACTCTCTCTCTCTTCCCTTCTTATTTCCCCAATTTCTCATGATTAGCAATCATGAGATTGCCTAAAAACCAACCAATGCATGGCCTTCCCCTTTGCCACTTGTCACATTGAATTTTGAATTGAATTTGGGCTTCTTGGGCTTGGGCCTCTATGGCCGGCGACTACTCCTCCCTTGGGCCTCTATTGGGCCGGTCGACTTCCCCTCTTGGACCCCTCATCTTGGCCGATTATAGGCTTAGGCCAAATGGGCTTAAGGCCCATTCGAAAATTAACCCCTTTTTCCCTTCTTTTTTTGAATTTCTTCTATAAATATTTTTCAATTTCAATTTTCATCTTGGCCAAAGTCTTGGGACATTTTGGTTATTGAAATTTAATTTATAAAACACATGGCCAAGCATAAATTATTAATCTATCGAATTTGAATCTTCACAACCATAAGCACAAATCATCCAATTAAAAGACTAATGGCTAAAACATAAGCCATGGAAATTCTATCACCTAATTAAAGACTTTAACACACCTTATGGCTTGGCTTTGAATTTTGGGATGCCACACACAAAGGTCATTATGCATAAACCCCGATTGAGTTGATGAAAACCTCACCGAGTTTTGAAATGCGCATTCTAGAGTAGTTTAGATTGTCTATCTCTTTGATGAATGCATATTAGTTTTTGCTCTAAATCATAATAATGTTTTCTCAAAGACCCAAGAGCTCTTGATATTCAGGAAGTGAGAGGCATTCATAGGATATCTAAGTTCCAGAAGACATATCCCAAAAAATTAGAGATATCATCAGGTAAGTGTATCTCTACCCATTCTCAACACTTGACTCGATCAAGCTGTCTTTTTAAATTGACCTGGCGTGCTTTCGTAGCCCAAGGCCCATCTTCATCGACTCGACGTGCTTTCGTAGCCCGATGTCCATTTATATTGACCTAGTGTGCTTTCATAGCTTAGAGTCCCTTTTAATCGACACTCGATGGAGTTGTCCCCAAAGATTTTTCCTAGATTGCAACGATGGGCGATCGAAGAATGGTTCGGGTCCTAGCCATGCAAAACCTCGTTTAGGCGACCATAGAATGGTACGGGTCCTAGACAACATTTATTGCTTTAACAGGCGACCGTAGAATGGTACGGGTCCTCGACAACACCTATTCCCTATTTTAGGCGACCGTAGAATGGTACGGGTCCTAGAAAGTGCGTTTAGGCGACCGTAGAATGGTACGGGTCCTAGACAAAACCTATTTCCCTATTCAGGCGATCGTAGAATGGTACGGGTCCTAGAAGGTAAATCCCCGTTTAGGCAACCGTAGAATGGTGCGGGTCCTAGACAACCAAACACTACCATACTGGGCGACCGTAGAATGGTACGTGTCCTGGGAAAGTAGTCTCTTTACAAAGCCATGTTACTATTCTGGGTGACCGTAAAATGGTACGGGTCTTGGACAAGTAACACCAACTATCTTGAATTACTCTACCATCATTGAAGGTAAGATATTCCAGGTAGGTTCCTTTGACATCTCAGTCTGGATCTGGATGTCTTGATTATTTTCATTTAAACATTTCACTTTGGATGTGGATGTTTTTAATCTTTCTCGTTATACCTTAGTCTGGATCTAGGTACTTCGACACAAATTTTGACATCTCAGTTCGGATTTGGATGTCTCAATTCTCTTCATTAAACATTTCACTCTGAATGTGAATGTTTTTTTCGACCTTTCTCATTATACCTTAGTTTGGATCTAGGTATTTTGAGTTTTTCAAAAATCTTGACATCTCAGTCTGGATGTGGATGTCTCAATTCTCTTTGTTGAACATTTTACTCTGGATGTGAATGTTCTTCGATCTTCCTCGTTATACCTTAGTTTGGATCTAGGTATTTCGAATTCAGAACTCTTGACATCTTAGTCTGGATCTGGATGTCTCAATTCTCTTCGTTAAACATTTCACTTTGGATGTGAATGTTTTTTCGACCTTTCTCGTTATACTTAGTATGTATCTAGGTATCTTGAGTACAAAAACCTTGACATCTCGCCTCCGGACTGATGTCTTGATTATTTTCATTCAAACATTTCACTGGATGTGAATGTTTGTCAATCATTCTCATTATACCTTAGTCTGGATCTAGGTATTTTGAGATTTTCAAAAATCTTGACATCTCAGTCTGGATCTACATGTTTCATTTTTTTTTTCCGTTGAACATTTCACTCTGGATGTGAATGTTCTTACCTGTTACGCTTTTCAAGGAACCTGAGTGAAAGTTGGGTACTTGTGAAGTAAATAGGGATTTATCATGTACCTCAAGATGTTTTACCGCACTGACTGGTAAGAACTTGCAGGTACGTCTTTTCCTTTCACATCATGCATTTGCATTAGCATTTTCATGCATCATATTAATTGCATTTTAAAATGGAATTTATTTTCCGAAAAAAAAAAAAAAAATCAAAAATCAAAAATAAAAAATCAGGTCATTCAATGCATGTGCATGGTCAAAATTTAGGTTTCAATTTGTCTTTGAAGGCAACCTCTTCGAGCTCACCTTCAAAGTTAAAAAATTGCCGACACCTAAATTTTGGCTACCCGTTTCGTAATTTGTCGCATTAAGAAATTAAGGATTAATTTTAACCCCTAAAAAAATATTAATTGCATAGCATATAGATTTAGATGCATTTTTTTTTAATTTGCATTTTTTTTACATTTATTTACTGGACCGGTGGCGGATGGGTCGAATTAGTAGTTTTGGGTTTGAAATTAGTAGGTTGGGCTAGGCCCACGAATGGAGAAAATTAATCCAAGCCCGTTGTTGTTTAATTAATTATCTTGTGAAAATTTAAGATTTGATGCGATATTATGATGATTTTTGGAAATTAAAAAAATCGGATTGTAATCTTATCTTTATCAATAGATGATGAAATCGGCGGAGAATATTTTTTAGATAAGGATTTTTGTGATCAAGAGGTTATAAGCGATATTTGTGAGATGAAAATATTAACAAAAAAGATCATGTTTTGTTTCGCCTATAAAAGGATGCATACGAAGAGGTCAAAAAAAAAAAAAAAAAAAAGAGGCTTTTGGGGCGGCTTCTTCCGTTTTGTTCCTGGGGAGAAAATAGAAGCACAAAAGAAAACTCTTCTTTTCCTTCGGTAGAGGGGGGGCTTCGTCTGGGATTCTCTTCGTCGAAGGCTAAAAAAAGAAGTGAAAAAGTGCAGCAGGAACAGTGACAACAGATAGAGAGAGAGAGAGAGAGAGAGAGAGAGAGGGGAAAAGGTAGAAGTTTAAAAAGGCAGAGGTGAGGGGACGTTTACTGTTCATCGTCTCCCTCACGCTCGCCGGCTCTGCTTTGCCCTCCACTCGCAGCCACGAAGCCCGCCGCACCTGAGCCCTGCTCCGACAGCTCGCTTCGTCCGACGCCAATAGCCGCGACCTAGCCTTCCTCGCTCGCTGCTCGCGGCCCCTGACGACAGCAGGTCCAGATCCGAACGCCGGCCTCCGAGCAGCAACGCAGCCACGCCTTAGCCGGTGATTCGCCTGCAGCCCGCACCGACCCACGACGGTCCGACGTCGCCCCGCTGCACCTCCTCCGCGAGCAAACCGCGACGCCAGCAGGTCCCGAGCGGCCGCTGCACCGCCGCGTCCTGCAACCCTCTGCCATCCGACGCTGCGACTCGTCTGCAACCCGCGACCCAGCAGATCCCGAGCCGGTTCGCCGTACCCCCGGCGAAATTGCTGCTGCCTCGCCGATCCGCTCCACCAGACCGACGAAGCCCACCGCGCCTCAACCGATTTCCGTCCCCGATCTGCCGCTCCGGAGCTGCTGCCCAACGCCGTTGCTCACCCTCTCGCCGGTGCCCGAACGCCGATTGCTTCGCCCGTGCCGCCCCTGTCCCACTGCGCACCGCTTCTGTAACCTCCACCACCACAGCCACTGCCCTTGCCGGACTAATCAACCAGCTTCCCGATCCACTACTTCAGTGACCAGCCTTGCACGAGCAAGCTTTGTGGGAAAATAAAAGAAAAAAGGAAAATTAGGTAGTTTATTTATATATTTATCTCTTTTTTGAAGTCTTTATTATTTTTCCTTTATAGTTTTTTAGTAGACTTGTTCCTTAAATGTATGATTGATATTCTGACATGAAAAAGTCCTCAAGCTAGGGATTGATAGTCGATTTTCGCGCCCGAAATCCGACTCGCAATCCTTACAAAAATCGACAATCCAATCTAAAGTTCTCGGGATTCGATTCGCGATTTAATTTTAAAATGGTCAACTCGATCTCACGCGCGAGATATGGTTCGCCAATTTTTGGATATTAATCTTATCTTATTTGATTTGCTATCGTCAAATTGGTTGAGTCAAATCTTATTTTCGTAAAATAAAAAAAAAAAAAAAAAAATCTTAATTAGGATTAGGTTTGTTGTTATCTTGCATATTTAAGATTGCAATCTTATCATGAATTTTTAAATAAAAAATCCAAAAAAGAAAGTGCATTCATTTAGGTTGTTAATTTTTTTATTTGAATTGCATATTAATTATGTATTAGTTTTAATTTCGAAATTAATATAAAAAAAAAAAAAAAATCATCATGCATACGTCATGTAGAATTAAGGCATCCTTGGCACGTCATGACATATTAGGATAAAATTGCATATTAAGTTTAGATTGATTTTTGCATCTTAGGTTAGAGCTTGCTAGGTTAAGACAATATCTTAGTTTAAGTTAGGATTTAGTCTGACCCAATCCCTAATATAAGCTAGATAGAATTTTAATCTTAGATAGTTATGTTTTGCATTTCATAAAAAAATAAAATTCGTCTTAGGATAAATTAGTTGCAATTTCTAGGACAGATTGCATTTTTAGAATAGAAAAATCATGTGCACGTCATACAGAATTAGGTCCATGAAATGCACGTCATTTAGTGATTATTATTAGGTTTATTTCTACATAGAAATTGTCCATCTTTAGATTAGGTCATTTAATAAATGCCGCGTGACATATAGTTCGCATATTAAATTATATGTCGCATGTCATTTTAGATGAAATAATTTTGTAAGTCATTGCATTGCATTGCACGTCATTAGAATTAAGTCATTTTGGTTCATTTAGATTGCATATTTAACAATTGCATGTTCATTAAGAGATCATAAAATTTTTGTTCATATGGTTTAGGATATGTTGCCATGCCATATCATTTCATATTAGATTAAAAGCATTGCATTGCATATGGATTATAGTCTCGTTTAATAAGTGAAAACAAAAAGAAAGAAATTGCGTGTTAATTAGAAACCATATCTAGGATTGTTGATGTGAATTTTAATTTAACACTGCAGATGCTTTTATTGCTTTGAGGTAAGTTCTGCATCATTTTATTGCTTTCTTGGGTGTTAAATTGGTGGTTTGCGCACATGCATGAACACCTCACATGTTAAAGAAATGGATTTAAAATCAATCCAAATTGCTTGCCAAACATTTTTCAAAATAAAAAGAAAGATACCGAAAGGGCGTTATAGAAATCTAACGTAAAAGTCCCAGTACCCTAGTCTCTGGTTCGTAGGAGTAAAGTAAATCTCCCGTTACTTTACTAGGGTTTCCAATCGATCCACAAAAAATAGATTAGTGGCGACTCCTAGTTAAAATTCAATTGCATGTTAACAATTCAAACCTAAATCGCGAATTGGTATGGGCTTGGGAGAGCCCGAGTTAAGCGCTAACAATCCATTACCAAAACCTAGGTGGTCCACACCCGGAAAAAAATTGGTCGCGACAATCATGTTTTCAAGATCATATGAATTCTCGGATAATCCTCCTTAAGTACTAGAAAGAAACGTTTAGCGGATTTTCTATAAGTATAATACCGGCATATTCTTTGAATTATTCCACCTATATACTGTGACGTAATTAGCTGCGACTCCTAAAGTCATTATCACAATACGCCAAAGTAGATATTTTCTAGGAAATGGAAACAAACTAATGGACAGTAAAACCCAACGTCTCGTTTCTGAGAATTCAAAGGCATGAGAAGGACCCGTATGTCTTGACCCAATCCCATTCGCGTTCATTTTCTCCCTCCCAGAAAACAAAGCTTTCCTCTTATCTTTAAAGTTCCGAGAATCGAGAACTCGGTTTGCATCTTGATTGGGTCTGACCATATGTCGTTTCTTGAAATTTCCACGACAGAGAATCTCAAAACTGTCTTCACCAATCGATCTCAGATGCCTAATCCCGGTGGATGAATTGCATTCGTTGATTATCCCAGGCCTTACACAAGACGACCGAGTATTCACCGCCTTTGCGGACCTTCAGTTAAATGAAAACTAGAGTTAGAATGGTCTTCGCACGTGGTCCATCTGAGCAATGCATGATCATTGCTATAACATCGTGCATTTATTCTTGTGAAAAATGTTAAGTGTGATTCATACTCCCCATCAATAAAAAGGCAAGATAACTTTTATAATATTTTTCACTTGTAATTAAAGGTTGAAACAAAAAAGTGCAATGTTGAGGATCAAGTGAAAACTAACTCGCAATAGCACTCTTTGTTATTACAAGCAATAGACATTTAACACGCTCATGCAAACACACTGCTTCACTTCTTTCTTTATTCAACACAACACTTACCACACACACCACTCTCTCACGGCATTCATTGCATAATTGCTGCACACACACAAACTCACTAGACACCACACCTACTCTTACACAATCCACTCTTTCTTTTCTTCTCTATACATTCAAGTCAAGAAGGTGGGCTTCCTATTTATAGAGAGTTCCCCACCAAGTGCAAAAGTAGTGTACTACAAGAGTCCGACGTGGCCTATTCTACTATTACAAGCTTCAACTACTTTCAACTTATTTTCATCTACTCATCTTGTTTAACTCTAAAGGAGACTTTAACACCACAAGCACAAACTATTTATTATAGATATTAGTCCTAGAAAAATCTAGAAAAATGGAGAGAGAGGCAGTGCGCTTTTAACATGCGATGTGCTAATTATAGGAATTAGAGAAACTCTAAAGGAGACTTTAACACCACAAGCACAAACTATTTATTATAGATATTAGTCCTAGAAAAATCTAGAAAAATGGAGAGAGAGGCAGTGCGCTTTAACATGCGATGTGCTAATTATAGGAATTAGGAGAAACCTTGTATCTTGATTTCTCTTTCTCATTTTTACTTTGTATTTCATTATGTTTGAGGGTCTAATCCTAATAAAGAAGACAAGCTAACCCAAGAGCAGATTGTTCGGCGAGTGTGAACAAATTAACCTAAATTGAGCCCTTAGTATGGGATACGTTATTGGTCCAACGCAAGTCACTATCATGGCCAACTACAAGTTGCACTCTGTTATGGCTCTCTAGCTGTGTGCAAACCTACAATTCTCTTAAAAGTCTCACCAAAATTTCGCCGCGTGCATTGGTGACTGAAGACTGATAAGAAGATAGACTTTTCAATCCTCATTGGTCACCAAAATTTCGCCGCGTGCATTGGTCACCAAAATTCCGATCCTCATTGAAAGCCAATACATCATCATATCGACGGAATCTTTTTAAATCTAGACTTTTCAACATGATCCCGCAAACTTGAACAGTCTAGGGTCCAACATAAACAATTCCAAGCAACTTCGCCCGATTCCGGTCAAAGTTGAGTCGTAGTGTTTCATGAAACACAGTGGAAAATGGGAGGGAATGAGAGACAATAAATACGCATGACTCATGCATTGTAAAGCCATCCCACAAACTAGCTATTTCTCCAAACTCGATACACTTGCTCAAAAGATTTCCTCTTTTCCCTCTCTCTAACAACACCCAAAGGAACCAAGGGTACATACTGTTAGTACTTCCTTTTGTTTCATTTTTTTCACCTTGATTTGCAAATGGAACGAACAAGGAGCATACCCCTTCAGCCTCCGACTTACGGAAATCTGATCACTGTTCTCAGCATTGATGGTGGTGGGATTAGAGGGCTTATCCCCGGAACTGTTCTTGATTTTCTAGAGTCCGAGCTTCAGGTGAGAACGCTCGTTATGACTTTTATCATATCCATTGTTAGTCTATTTCACCAATTTTGTTAGCGAATTCGCATGCTTCACAATCTTTAGAGATTTTTGCCTAGCAAGAAAGTTTTTATCAATTATAGTGAACAAAACAAAATTCAATGGGTTTATTATGCATTTAAATGATTTGCATGTAGTTCTCATGACGCATCCATGCTAGTGAATGCTTTTATACATGCATGTTCTGAGCAAACTTTAAAAGGACAAGACTGTTTTCTGTATATATAAAGTACATGCAACCGATTTTTATGCAATCCAGATATGACACATCAATCTCGAGCTAAAACATTTTTACGAATTTTGCAGAAACTTGATGGCAAAGACGCAAGAATTGTAGACTACTTCGACGTTATTTCTGGAACAAGCACTGGCGGCCTCGTTACTGCCATGCTAACCACTCCCGATGGAAACAACCGCCCTGTATTCGCCGCAAAAGACATCAAAGACTTCTACCTCAATCACTGCCCTAAAATCTTCCCCCAAGACAGGTAAAGGAAAAGCATGAAGGAGTCGCTAATCTTTCTTCATGGTTTAATTATCTCTTTAACTCATCGAAATTTATAAATGTCTCTAAAACTATGCAGTTGCCCCTTCAAACCGGTCACGAAGATAATTAAAGCCGTGGCAGGACCCAAATACGATGGAAAATACCTTCACGATGTCGTGAGGGAGGAGCTTGGAGACAAAAGATTGCACCAAACATTGACAAATATCGTGATACCAACGTTCGATATCAAGAGCCTTCAGCCAACTATTTTCTCTAGCTACCAGGTCATTCATCTCTTCATCATCTTCTTGAAATTTATTTATGGTTTTAAGGATATACAGACCATGAACTCTTACAAGGATAACCAACATTATTCTCATCAAAATTGTTGCCAGGTGAAGAAAGATCCGAGCGTGGATGCCTTGCTCTCGGACATATGTATTTCAACCTCGGCTGCTCCAACTTATCTCCCAGCCCATAAGTTTGAAACCAAGGACTTTACAGGCAAAGTGAGAGAATTCAACCTCATTGATGGGGGCGTAGCTGCAAATAATCCGGTAATATAATCGTATTGGCCTCCTTATAGATGAAATCTCAATAATTGCTGGAGACAGCTTGATTGGTTCAGTCTAAAATCTCTGCAACAAAATGACTTGAATACCGAGACTTTGTTCTCTAATAAGGTGTGACAAAAACTAATTATCTGTGATATTCCCATTGTGTAGACATTGGTTGCAATGGGAGAGGTGACCAAGACAATCATGGGAGGGAGTTCAGACTTCTTCGCTATAAAGCCAATGGATTACCGGAGGTTCTTGGTTATCTCACTCGGAACAGGTACTAGCAAGGTTGAGGGGAAATACACAGCACATGAAGCGGCCAAGTGGGGAGTGCTGGGTTGGTTGACCAGCGGTGGCTCCCCATTGATCGACGTCTTCAGTCAAGCCAGCGCGGACATGGTCGACTTCCACCTCTCCGCCGTGTTTCAAGCCCTAAACCTCCAAGACAATTATCTTAGGATCCAGGTATATCTAGTATCTACAGATATACGCATGAAAGATTCCCCAGACCAGACAAAAATTACTGATCGTCACATCCTCATGGCTTGATTTTTCAGGATGATACATTGAGTGGTGTTTTATCATCCGTGGATGTGGCCACGAAAAAGAACCTAAACGACCTGGTCAAAACTGGTGAGGCATTGTTGAAGAAGCCCGTCTCTAGGGTTAACTTGGAGAGCGGGGTGTGCGACCCCACGTCCAACCAGGAGACCAACGAAGAGGCTTTAAAAAGGTACATGCATTACAAATCACGAATAATCAATTTCGGGATAAGAAAAACTTAATGATTTTGCTACATTTTGCATTTTTAGGTTGGTTTGACTAATATAGCTTGCTTTTATATGTATATTGCAGGTTTGCTAAATTACTATCCCAAGAGAGACTGCTTCGCCTTGCAAGGTCGCCTCATGGACGTGCCAATACACCGAAGTGATTATAATCGAGGGCCAGCGATCCTCTTGCATAATTTTGCTGGAATTGTAATTTCAACATGGGGACAAATTATTTGTCGTTTTTTATATAAAAAAATTCCTTATGATTCTTTTATTCTTGAATAAACCCTTTGGGCCCAGGGCTAAGATAGACTTTTCTATTCTTAAATAATCCCTTTGTAGGCTCTGGCTATGATAGATTTTCTGCAATTTCTCTATTGTTCGTCAATCATTGGACACGAATGGTTGTAAGCAATCTTCTAAGAAACAAATTCTCATTACCGTCATCGCTTCGTATTATAATTATAGTGTTGTGTTCAGAGTCATAGTTGAGTCACATCTTCCATCTTGTCGTCTAGAAAATGGCTATACAGCACATCACCGTAAAAACAATTCTATAGGTTGAAACTATGGCTTAATTGACACGGGAAGATCTACTTTTACGGTTTTACAATTATGTGGGTAACATAAGACTATGATATATATTGCTCTTATTAACAAAACAATTTGACCTAAAATTTGAGAAATGATAACTCTACCTTAGAAAAATAAGAACCTAATTGCACATTTTGTCCTGCTAAATGAAGGATATACAACTAAACAAGACAAACGGACAAGACAAGCAGGTGAAATTTTTTCAATCGTTGAAGAAAAAAAAATTATATGAACTAACATACTGCAAATTTCCTTTCTAGAAGGAAATATAAAAAAATTATATGAACTAACATACTGCAAATTTCCGTTCTAGAAGGAAATATGTAGATAGATTTTGTCATAACTAGCTCATGTCATGATTGAAGATAATCGAAGTAAAGACCACGAGCGGAGTACATGTCATCTTTTGTATGCTTCATTATAGATTTCACTAATTTTTAAACTATAATATCTAAAGTTTTGCCCGAATACATATCAAAAGACACCCAATACTTAATGAGTGGGCTTATGAAGAAAGCACATAAGCGTCGCTATTCTAGGCGGGTTTTAGAATCACAAAATCAGGGTTACAGACCGCACAAACCTCATATATAATCACCGATGTGAGCCACAAGGATAAAGACAGTATTTTCGCTTCGGTCTCTAGCCATCGCAAGACACATCATTTTTGGGGCCACTTGAAACCTGAATATCGTTAAGCCATGCATAAACAACCAAGACCCAATTGTAAGAAGTTATATCTCTATCTCTCCTCCGACCCACTTAGTAAATTCTCCAAAACAAGAGATGCAATCCTCAGTGGAAGCGCACCAGGGTAGGTGGACTTAATAAAAGAACCTTGTCACGTTCATTCCACTTAATTATCAATAGCATTCAATTGCCTTTCACCGTTCAACGTCCAGCCATCTTTAAATATCCTTAGATGTACACTCAGAAAGTTTTCCCCATCAAGCCTCCACATGGTGGGGTTCACCATGTGCAAGTATGCGCGGTCGAGCCCCTGCTGAACTCAGAAGACTGGTGGATATGGCAAATATATGATAATGAATAACTTACAAAAGACCCTTCAATTGAGCCTCTCGTTTCTAGAAGATCGATCCCAAACTTTGTCAAAGTAATAGAATCTGACCTGTTACTTTAATATCCCGCAGCTGCATTTTCTGGCATCTGATTTCTCCTTCTGCCCAACATTATATGAGGGAAGAAGAAACCAGAGATAGAGTGGTGAAACGTGCAATTCAATTCTGTGGTTCAATAAGCTATAGAAACATGCAGGACAGGATGAGATGAGCTTTACCGGTCAAAAACGGCAGAGCAGGGACTGCGTTTTTGAGGTAGGGTTGCGTGTGCTTCATTGCAGCTCACATGGGAATGATAGGACGATGTGTATATAGCACATTGTCTTCATTAAAATCCCAGTCACTGTTTTTTTTTGCATGTGATAGATAAGGAGTATTCATTGGAAGATTTTACATCGTTCTATTAATTTTATGTGCCACATGAAACGCTCATGAACAAGTGTTTTCATTGATTTTTTTAAAGAAAGGGATGAAAATTCACATAAGATATCGAAAATTAAGTTCTGAAAAATCAGAGCAGAAAAAAACGAGATATTTGAATTTTATAGGGCACGATTTTATACGAAAAATTTAAAGGAGAGTTGGCGATGTAATTAAAGTAAAGGAAAAATTATTGTTTAAATAGACAATTGTCCTTTTGGCAACTTTTCTACGTCAAAAGCTTTTTCTTGGATTTTATCTCTCTTTTTTTTTTTTTTTTTTTTAATTTGCTAGAGTTGGATTTTAATCTTTTAAAGAAAGGACAGAAAGATCCTGACAAGAATGGCGATTAGAGACAGCATGATATAAGCTAAAGTAACTATGTACTAATCGCACTAAATGATGCTCCACAACAAATAGACAAGCTGTTTGGACATTTTCAGACACATGACCTTTGGATGCAAAAGTTTAATAAATGACACATACAATAGAAAGGATGAAAAAGCAAATGGTACAGCCGTCTTCCTTTTTTTTCTCCCTTTGAGCTTAAAGTTTTAACCCTATTATTTGATAGCCAATTCAATCCTAAATTTTTCAATTGTGCCAATTTAATAATAAACCTTTAACAATTTGGCAACTTATATTTAACCTTTCAATTCGATCAACTTAGTCCTAAGCCTTTTGAAGTTTTCCAATTTAAATCTTAACCTATTGTATGGATAATCAACCAAAAGAATTTTATTGATAAATTGTCAAAAAAAAATTAAGACTAAATTGTCAAATCATAAAAAAATAAGATTAAATTGACACATTTGAATTGTTAAGGACTACATTAGCAATTTTTCAAAAAAAAAAATAGAACTGAATTGACATAACTGAAAAATTTACAACTGAATTGGCTAATGTATCATTGGTATAGGACTTTTTGAATAATTTTTCTCATATTTGTCTGAAGAATAGCTGGAGCACAAATAACAATAGTTTTTGGATATCTTTTCTTTCCATCAATACTTTGCATTAAATACCCTGTTAGATAAAACATAATAATAAAAAAGACATAAAAAAATCATATTTCCTTTCGATGAGCTTTATTTTCACAATGAACATATAGAATTCAAAGGACTTCCTCACATAATTGAATTTCGGGATATCGGTGGATCTTTATTTTGCTAGATTTACTTCTTTCTTTTTTCTTTTTCTTTTTCTTGAAGAAGTTTCAATATGTCTTATATATATTGACCGTCCCTCCGATTTTTTAATTATGCTCTTAGGAACGATACTTTCAAATCCAAGCGAGTTATGTCTCTCTCGACCCAATTGCTGATACCTCTGTATGCGGCGTACAACATTGGCCATATCTCTATTTTGTAGAAAGTGACCTCTAGTCTATCTATGTCGTACCCATTCCAAATACTTGAGCTGCCCGCCAACGCGTTCGTTGATCTTTTCCCGCCTCCAGGTTTGTCAAAATCCGTAATGCTATAAATGTTATTGATTGAATTGCAGAAGATATCAATATAAAAGAGTACATATAATCCATTTGATAGAGACATATTGTGGCCTAAATCTGCATTATACTGTACGTATATGAGAAATTAGGGTTTTCCTGCTCCCAAAATGGCCCCCATGCCTTCAGTTCATTATTCAAACCTACAAGTCTTTTCTTGTGGGGTTGAAAGTCTCACCAAAAATTATTCACTTGAAAGACCTCTCATCATCGGCAAGCCACTATGGTTCGGCTCCCCTTTAAAATTTTGACTTTTCAACTTAAAGCAATTGCGAGCCGTACGTGGGATTCCGGTCAAATTTTGAATGAACCGCAGCCTATAAATACTCGCATCTTATCCAAGACTAAGGCCAAAGAGCTCTCAATAAACACCTGCGAAGTTCAATTTTTTCCTTAAGCCTCTCTCTCTCTCTCTCTCACAGGCACACAGATACACGCTTTAATACATTTTGAATACAATTGATTTTCTTTTACCGACAAAAACCCATGCTCAAAAATAGATAATATATTATTTATTTCTCTTTATCGAGTACGGGTTTTTTTGTCCAAGTGTATCTTGTCTTTACCACGAATTATTTTCCTTGGTTAACAATGATTGTACTTTTGCCAATATTTGTAGGTTCTTTAATTTTCTTTCTACCTCATAGAGGAAATAAGGTAATACGGTGGTATATTATATGCATATGAATCAGCTTACCTTGCCTGCAAAAGGGCTCTACTCTAGCAGGCCTCTCTTAGTGCCATTGCAAGGAGCTGTTTTCGCAATTGAATCAATAGTAATCCCTATTGAATTTTTTTCTTCATTTTCATAAAAATTTTACTTAATATTCAATATTAATAAAATGAATTAGTGTCTTATTTCATTTTAAATATAAATAGTAACTTGATCATATTCATATCATTTGACCAATTCTAACTTCTTGATTTGAATGTTTGAAATATTGGTTAAAGAAGAAAGATTCAGAATAATTAGAAATAGAAAATTCTATTTAAGTATTCCATATCTTGAATTTTTATTGAACCTATAAAAAGATATAAGAGCCAGTGAATTACAAAAAATTAATTAAAAATAAAAAGGCCTTTTTATGGAATATACATATCAATATTCATGGATTATCCCCTTCATTTTTCTTCTCTTAATTGAAGAAATAATTGGAAAATAAAACAGCAAGTACAAAAATGAATAATATCCCCCAATAGAGACTAGTACGATTCAATTCAACATTTTGTTCGTTTGGATTTGATTGTATCATAGCTCTATAATTTTTATTAGGTTTATTGTTGGATGAACTACATTGCTGATATTGACCCTAAAAAAGAAATGATAGGTACAGCTAGTCCATGAACAGTTTGTTCGAATAATTAAGTCCATTAATCCCTTGCTTAGCCCAAAAAGAACATAGTCCATCACAGATATGGAAAGGTCGAAGAGTTTGCCGCTCCAGCCTCCAACTTATGGAAACCTCATTACCATTCTCAGTATCGACGGTGGAGGGATGAGAGGGCTTGTCCCTGGAGCAATTCTGGCTTTCTTAGAGTCTGAGCTTCAGGTTGTTATAAATAGTTTGCTATCATTATAATGCATGAAGAACAAGTTATCATGAAGTACGAGTTTTATCCATGCATGCCCCTTGCAACTTCTGATGACTTGACCAAGAACGTATTTTGTGGACTATTGCAGAAACTGGATGGTGAAGATGCAAGACTCGCAGATTATTTCGATGTTATTGCCGGAACAAGCACAGGAGGTCTTGTCACCGCCATGTTAACTAGCCCCGACAAAAACAACCGTCCCTTATTCGCTGCAAAAGATATTAAGGATTTCTTCCTCAATAATTGCCCTAAGATCTTCCCTCAAGACAGGTTAGCAAGCTCACTCATTATTTCTCAAAGCCATATTGGTGCATTATTGTTTCTCAAATGGCTGTGTACTAACATAGTACCTCTTTTTTCTTGAAAGTACAGTTGCCCGTTTGCTCCTGCTACGAACATGATCAAGGCGGTGACTGGTCCAAAATATGATGGAAAATACCTTCATAAGCTCATCAAAGAGAAACTTGGTAACACAAGATTGAATCAAACATTGACCAATGTTGTGATCCCAACTTTCGACGCCAAGCAACTTCAGCCAACTATCTTT
The DNA here is from genome assembly GCA_014182545.1 of Eucalyptus globulus. Classification (NCBI taxonomy): domain Eukaryota; kingdom Viridiplantae; phylum Streptophyta; class Magnoliopsida; order Myrtales; family Myrtaceae; genus Eucalyptus; species Eucalyptus globulus. The sequence continues at coordinate 1,035,376 of CM024722.1, forward strand.
TCTAGCTATGAGGTTCGTCCTTTTCTGAGTCCTTGGAATTACTCCTTCTGTATTTTGATATTGCCTGAATAATGATATACAGAAAATCGCTGAACACATTGCTTTTGTGGGGTAATTGATCATGACCATGTGAAGAAAAAGCCAAGCATTGATGCCTTGCTCTCAGACGTATGCATCTCAACTTCTGCTGCACCAACTTATCTACCAGCTCATTATTTTGAAACCCAGGACTCCACAGGAAAAGTGAGAGAATTCAACCTCATAGTTGGCGGCGTGGCTGCGAACAATCCGGTTTGACAGCTTTTTTATTTCTAACAGACTTGACCTGACAAACCGAAATTCTATAATTTCTAACTCTTCATCGTTCATCATACAGACATTGGTCACAATGGGAGAAGTGAGGAAGGAGATCATTGGAGGAAGCTCAGATTTCTTCCCTATAAAGCCAATGGACTATAGAAGGTTTCTTGTGATATCGCTTGGGACCGGTTCAGCAAAAGTTGAGGGGAAGTATAATGCAAGCGAAGCGGCCAAGTGGGGAGTGTTAAGCTGGTTAAGCAGCAATGGCGGAAGCCCATTGATTGATGTGCTCATGCAAGCAAGCGCAGATATGGTCGACTTCCACCTCTCTGTGGTCTTCCAAGCCTTACTTATCGAGGCCAACTATCTCAGGATTCAGGTATATATATCATCATTTCCAATTGTCTAATTTGTTGCCATCGTATATCAGTTCAAAACATTAGCCTTGAAGTGATCATTCAATAATTTTCTATCTAGCTTAAGTCGGCACGCTAACTTTAGCCTGTAAATGGAATTTGCAGGATGATACCTTAAGCGGTGCAGTAGCTTCAGTGGATATCGCAATGAAAAAAAATATGAACGACTTAGTCAAAACTGGTGAAGCGTTGTTAAAGAAGCCAGTTTCAAGGGTGAACTTAGAGACCGGCAGATATGAAGCTTGTAATCCAGAGACTAATGAAGAGGCTCTTAAAAGGTATCGAATTGTAAGCTCTGATGTAGTTAAGAAGTTCAAGGGTTACGTGCATAGTTCAGTTTACTTAATGCAATTGCTTGTTTTCTCTCAGGTTTGCGAATGAGAGACAACTTCGTCTTGCGAGGTCACCTCATGGACATAATTCCACAAATTGGAAACAATCGTAGTCATTGAATGCTACAATATGTACAAACAACATACTGGAAATTGTGAAGATTGAATTATTAGGCAACAAGTAATTCATTCTTTGATTATTTTATTCTTTCCATTATTCTTGTATAAATTACAAATGCCAAATTGCTGCATTTGATGTAACCTTTTAATCTAATTCTTCCTGATCATTGTTTTGCATGTATTATATTGCCAGTATGAGCTTGCAAAATACAATCAAGTTATGAATTACAATTTCATTTACTTATCCTGTGGTCGGCTATGTTGCAGAAAAGAAGGGTCAAGCAATGATAAATAGATCAAAGAAATAAATCAAACACTGTGGGTTAATCAATGTGACTTACTCCATGAAGTGGGTAACATAAGATTTCACTATATATCAAGCGATACACTAGAGATTTTACAATCACACTTGAGTTAATAAAACACTCACTATTTCTCAATCTCCAATTACACCTAATAACTCACATGGTAATATTAAAGTGCACAAAATAAAAAGAAAGCAGATAGTTAGAGATTTGGATTATTTGTGACAAAAAATAACATTTGTCAGTTTGAAAAACAAAACAAAACAAAACACGGGGTAAAAATTTTGGCATACGTACAATAGGTTGATGATTTTTTTCATAATTTTTCCTATGATTATCCTTCAATCTCTATTGTTTAAAGAGGAAAAAGTCATCATATTAAAAAATCTAACCCAACAGGGGAAAAGAAATAGAAGAATAACCAAATAGTGGGATTCAAATGGCTGATGTATTAGAGCTCATATATAACGAATTATCTTTGCCAATTTGATATCTCTTGCCATAATTACAAGCCACGTCCCAACATCGAAAGCCCATTAAGTTTTTACGGGCTATTCTTGTGAATTTACGTGCTAGAATAAAGTCTTGCGATCTTACAATTTTCACCGGTAACTTTACTCTAAAGAAAATAAAAAGGGAAAATGACACAAATGATCTATGAACTTTGGTCCAATATGCAATGTGACCCCTGAAATTTTAATTTATTCAATGTGGTCCCTAAACTTTTTGATATATGTTCAAACTAGTCATCAGATTATATTAAAATATAAAATATTGTCTGTCCATTAATTTAAGTTCATAGATAATGTTGAACATTTTAATATAGTTTAGGTACATTGGATTAAAACTCAAGAATTACATTGAACAAATTAAAAATTTAGGAACCAGATTGTACCTTTGGCTAAAGTTTAGGGATCATTTGTGTCATTCTATCAAAAGAAAAAGATTGTCTACTGTACTTTGACAAAATGGAGGCAGAACTTACAATGATAGAAAGCCTTGTGAGAAAATTCTATGTTGTTGAAGCGAGACTTGTCAGGTGGAAGAAATTCATGGAGACAGCAAGAAAATTTTATCATTCAAAGCATTGTCTTTAGTTGTGGAAGATCGTTCTGGAGGGTCGGCTTTTCCAAAGTGCGAGGGAAGATCTTCCAGATGTGAAGAAACAAAGACCAAAGATGAGATGTATATGAAAGAAAGAACTCTGTATATTGTGATTACTGAATGATCAATACATCAGTCAAGAACATTTCTCTTCCCCTCTCTTCTCTATACAATCTTATGAAGTTCTACTACTCAAAAAAACAAAACCAGAGAGAATGGAGAGAATCAAGTGTTCATCTATCTTCCTTCGTCACCATTAATGAAGCTTTTCATCGAGTTAAACAATCTTCCAAAACTGACTTAACAACTTTTAGTTACAAGATTGAACAACAGAATGACTACACTTTTACATTGACACATGTACAGCTCCTTGTGCAGCTTATTCAACTTTTGTTTCTGGTTTTAATCTTCTATATAGCCAGCTTCTTCGTGGATTGCCAACTCAGCTTCTTCACGGATCACTAGCTTAGCCTCTATTTCTTTTCTTCGACTTCTTCATAGATTGCCAGCTCAGCTTTTCTTTATTTCGAGCTTGCTCTGCTTCTGCTTGCTCTGCTTCAGCTTCAGCTTGCTCTGCTTCAGCTTCAGCTTGTTCAGCTTCACTAATTCCCAAGTTTTATTCTGGTACAAAGCATCCATTTCATCTTGCATTGCTTGATACCATCCCTTGTTTGCCAAAGCATATTTCACTGATTTCGGTTCAATAGGAACTTGGTACTCAGCCATGCATGCATATTTTGGATTTGGTTTAACAATTCCAAATCTTAGTCTAGTTCGCATAGGATGGATAGGAAGAGTACCTTGTGTATTTCCTGATACAGAACTGATTCGAGCTTGATCTGTATTACTCTGTGGTATTAGGACAGATTCTTGACTCGAAGATACTTGTTCCTCAATACTTGTAGATATCTGTGGAAGTTCAATATTACCTAATGCATTATTAGGAGCAGTCTGCATCTCATCATCAGGTACTGTATTCATTTGTGGTATAACAGTAGGATCGCTTGTACTGATTCCACTGTCTTGTACATCAGGAATTGTTTGAATTGATCTAGTATTCTGCAAATGTCCAATAGGCTTATGGACTTTTGATTTGTCCTGTTCTGTAGCATTGGATTCAGGAAATACCATTCCTCTTATCCATTGTTTGTACATCTCAGATCCTTGTTGATACTCAGCTGTTATTATACGAGTGAAAGGAAATACTGTCTCATCAAACACTACATGTCTATTGATATAGACATGTCCATTAGTAGGCAATAGACATATGTAACCTTTATGTCTCTCACTATATCCTAGAAATATGCATGTGAGAGACCTTGGATCAAGTTTATGCTATGTATAGGGCTTGAGACAAGGGTAACAAGCAGATCCAAAGACTTGTAGGTGAGCATAATCTGGTTTCTGTTTATACAATTTATAGTGAGTTGAATTCATGTGTAACTTTGTTGTAGGAAGAAGATTGATTATATAGACTGCTGTCATAAAGGCATCTACCCAGTATTTCAATGGTACTCTAGCATGATATAGCATTGCTATGCCCAATTCAACCACATGTCGATGCTTTCTCTCAGAAATACCATTTTGTTCTGGTGTATAAGGGCAGGAAATATTCTGCTTAATGCCACACTGTTGCAAGTAGTTCTAAAATTTAGTGCTAGTAAACTCACCTCCTCCATCACTCTGAAGTATTTTGATCTTGTGATCAAGTTGATTTTCTACTAGCTTTTGAAACATGACAAAAACATCATAAACTTCTGACTTCTGTCTCATTGGATATATCCAACTATATCGAGAAAAATCATCCACAAAAATGACATAGTAACGAAATTTCTGAACAGATTGAACTAGTGATGGTCCCCAAACATCACAATGTATCTTTTCTAGGGGAACATTAGATGTATAGTTTGAGAATGGAAAAGGCAAAGCTGAGCTCTTAGCAATCTGACAACTGCTACACATGTTTTGAGCTTTTGAACTATATTGAATTAGATGTTGGCTTCGCAGAAACTTCACTATTTTTAAACTGGTGTGAGCTGTTGGAGAAATCTTCCTCGAGTATTTTGAAGCTAACAAAACGTTTCCATCAGTCTAGTCTGAAGATCTGCAGACTCTCCTATTCAAAGTCTGAAGACCTCCGGACTGCCAGACTCAAGACTCAAAGTCTATTCTCATTAACAGTTTCTAATCCGTTGAAGAAGGGTTATCCAGAACTTGGTGTTTCATTAAGGATCTAACCTTATCGACGGGAGAAGATCTCTTGGCTGGATATGACATAACAGAATCCTTTATTTGATCATGATTGATTCAGAAATTAAGGATCCGATGATTGACGAAGTATACTTGGAAGGTTCTACTTATGGAAACCAAGATCCTAATTGTATGGGCGAGCAGGATTGATGGGCTATCGACATGTTCCTTTTATAGCTCGAACGATTTTCCTAATTGATTCGGTCCAACGGGTAGATTGGAGGAATTCCTTTGGTAAGTGCCAACGGGTATGATGACATAAAGGAGTATAAAAGAAGACGTTCCAGTTGTTCGAGGGTGTGCACGATAGAAGAATTCCAAAGTCTAAAGCTCTTTGTTCTTAGTCAATTCATTTACTGAGCAAAATCTTGTACGCAAAAGAGAGTATATACTTTGAGAGACCTTGAGGAAGTGTGGTGGAGTTTCTACACTATGGAATCAAGGAAGAGACTTGCTGTAACAACTCTTTTGTTCATAGTGAAATCCAGCTGGTGGGCTGCCAGTGCGGAAGAGTGGACGTAGGCTTGGAATAAGCCGAACCACTATAAACCTTGTGTTCAATTTTCTCTTCCCTACTCTCTGCTTTACTTTGATCATAATTAGTCTTATTAACCAAAGAAGAGCTTCATTTCTATTGTTTGCTTAGTATTGCTCTCATATCTCGAGGAATTATTTTTACACCTATTCACCCCCCTCTAAGTGCTTATACTAGCTATCTCAATTGGTATCAAAGCTTGTGTACTCACTTTGTTTGAAGTGTTTTACTTCAGAGTTAAAGATCCATGGCTAGTATGTTAGCTCCAAGGTTGGTAGAAGGGCAAAGCAATACCAGACCGCCTTACTTTGATGGAAATGATTACAACATATGGAAAAACAAGATGAAGGCGTTCCTAAGATCAAAGGATCCTCTGGAATGGGACGTTGTTGACAAAGGAATCATTCCTAAAGCTGCACCTATCTCAGAGAGAGGAAAAGATACTGTTGAGTCTAGTAAAATGACTCAGGAAGAGATAATCAAGAGACAAGCTTTTGATGCAAAAGCAATTTATTCTTTATATTATGCATTGTCACCTACTGAATATAACAGAATAGCTTCTTGTTCTATAGCTAAAGAAGTCTGGGATATATTACGCATCACTTATGAAGGAACTGATCAAATGAAAGAAACCAGAATCAACATTCTGCTCGGTCAATATGAAGTATTCAAAATGAAATCTGGAGAATCTATCACTAACATGTTTAGTCGTTTTACAGAGATCGTGAATGGCCTTGAAAATCAAGGGCAACCAATTTCTGATCCCATGAAAGTAAACAAGCTTCTACGTGGACTCTTTAAGGATTGGAATCACATAAAGACCTCAATAAGGGAGACACAAAGAATTATGCCACTTTCGGTCGATGAATTGGTTGGGACTCTTCAGTCTTATGCAGTAGAGCGAATCAACGAAGATGAAGATCCTAAAGGTAAGTTGCATTAAAATCTAATGATGATTCTGATGTCACAGATTCTGAAGATGATATGGACGACGAAGAGCTTGCTCTCATGATAAGAAGATTCAGAAAACTGAACAGAAAAGGAAGAACATTCAATCCAAAGAAACAAAGTTTTCAAAAGCAACAGACTAAGTCTGTTGAGGATGATGAATCAAACAAAGATGTAGTCTGCTTTGAATGCAAGAAAAAGGGACACATCAGACCTAACTGTCCTCTTCTGAGGAAGAAGAAAGGAAAAGCTGAAAAGTATCGAAAGGCTCTTAAAGTAGAAACCTGGAGTGATACAGAGTGTGAAGAAAGTGATGATGATTATGCCAATATATGTTTGATGGCACAATCGGATTCAGATTCAAACTCTGAGACAGAATCAGATTCAGACAGTGAATTTGAGGTAAGTAAGTTTAAAATCCCTATTAAAGTTACTAAATACATTGATGAGTTGTGTTTTAGTCTTAAGACTTCTCTTAAAAGGAATTCTAAACTTAAAAAGGAAAATTCTGCACTAAAACAACAATAAAATATTTTGAAAGAAAAGGTCAAAGCTTTAGACAAAAATGTTTCTACCTTGGAAGAAAATGTAGGCAATCTTTCAAAAGAAAATGCATTCTTGAAAAATGATATCTCAAATATTTCTAAGAGATTTTCTATAGGATCTGAGAAACTAGAAAAAATTCTTTCTGTTCAAAGACCTTATTTCAATAAATCTGGTTTGGGAATGACTGCGGAAACCATTCATTTAATTGATTTTCCTAAAGTAAAGGAAAGAATTAAGCAAAGACCTACAAGAGATGCCTACAAAAATCATTTCCAAAGAGTTTTTGTAAAACCAGTAGGTCGCAATGCTCTCAGATGTTCAAAGTGCAATAGTGCAGATCATTTTGAAAAAGAATGTCCTATGGTCCGGAAACCTGTTAAGAAAGTCTGGGCAAAAACCGTATATAATGCTAACACCAATGGACCCAAGAAAATATGGGTACCAAAGAAAGTTTGAGTTTCTTTTCTAAATACAGGTCACTATCAAGAAAAATGTTAAATGGTATTTGGATAGTGGATGCTCAAGACATATGACAAAAGATTCAAGTTGCTTCATAAAACTCGTACAAATAAATGGTGGAAAAGTCTCATTTGGAGGAAACAGCAAAGGAAGAATTGTGGGATTTGGAACTATAAAGATTGGAAACCTCACAATAAGCAATGTTTCCTTAGTGGAAGGACTCAACTACAATTTGCTTAGTATCAATCAGCTGTGTGATACCGGTTTGAAAATCAACTTTCAAGAGGGAATATGTTCAGGAACCAGTAAAGATTCTACTCAGTCATTCATGGGTCGAAGACATGGAAATATCTACCTCTTGGATGTGAAACCAAATGAATCGCAATGTCTGATCTCAATTCAAGATGAAGCGAACTTATGGCATAGAAAACTTGGGCACATCAATATGAAGTAGATAGCCAAAATTTCAGCAAAAAAGGCTTGTTCGTGGTTTACCCAATCTATCATACCAAAAGTCTGATCTATGTACACCATGCATATTGGGAAAGCAGGTAAGAAATTCTTTTAAACCAATAAATCAAGTTTCCACTAATCGTGTATTGCAGCTCCTGCATATGGATCTCTTTGGACTAACTTAACTCGTAGTATTGGAGGTAAGAAATATTGCCTAGTAATTGTGGATGACTACTCACGATTTACCTGGGTATATTTGCTGGCAAGTAAGTCTGAAACCTTCTCTTACTTTGAAAAGTTTGCTAAAAAGGTTCAAAATGAAAAAAAGGGTATGTTATTTCAAGTATAAGAACAGACCATGGAGGTGAATTTGAAAATCAAGATTTTACAAAATTTTGTGATGAATCAGGCTTTCAGCATGTGTTCTCTTCTCCATATACTCCAAAGCAAAACGGAGTTGTGGAAAGAAAAAATAGGTCGCTTCAAGAAATGGCTAGAACTCTTTTAATTAAAAGTAACATCTCTTCACGTTTTTTGGCTGAAGTAGTTTCTACAGCATGTTATATTATTAATAGAGTTTTTCTAAGACCAATTCTGGAAAAAACCCCCTATGAGTTATTCAAAGAAAAGAAGCCTATTGTTTCATATTTTCATGTGTTTGGATGTAAATGCTTTATATTGAAAAATGCAAATGATCGGTTGGCAAGTTTGAAGAAAAATCAGACAAATGCATCTTCCTTGGATATTCAACCACAAGCAAAGCGTATAGAGTCTACAACAAGAAGACTCAATCTATGGAGGAATCAATGAATATCAAATTCCAAGATTCTCTGCAAATCGAATCCATTCAGACTCATCTTGAAAAATCTAAATCTGCTCCAAACTCTAAAAAGTCTAAATCTCAAGAAGTAGCTCAGACTTCGAAAGACCAACATCAAATGAGTGTTGAAGATTCAAATGAAGAAATGAAGAAAGTGATCATCAATCTGACAAATCAACCAGTAACTGGAAGCATAAGTCCAGTCATCCCAAAGATCTAATTATTGGCAACATTAATGAAGGAATTCGCACAAGATCCAAAAGGCGCGAAGAGTCTAATGTTGTGACTCTTATTTCTGAAATAGAACCCAAAAGCATAGAAGAAGCTTTATCTGTTGAAAGCTGGATTGAAGCTATGCAAGAAGAACTCAGGCAATTCAGAATTAATCATGTCTGGGAGTTGACTCCTAAACCGAAAGGTAAATCTATTATTGGAACTAAATAGGTTTTCAGGAACAAGATGAACGAAAAAGGAAAGGTCGTAAGAAACAAAGCAAGACTCGTGGCCAAGGGATATACGCAAGAAGAAGGGATAGACTATGACGAGACTTACGCACTAGTAGCAAGGTTAGAAGCAATTCGATTATTACTTGCTTTTGCTTGTTATAAGAATTTCAGGTTATTACAAATGGACGTTAAAAGTGCTTTCCTGAATGGATTTATCCATGAGGAAGTCTATGTGGAACAACCACCTGGGTTTGAAGACCCAAGAAAACCAGACTCGGTATTCAGACTAAAAAAGGCCTTATATGGTTTAAAGCAAGCACCTCGAGCTTGGTACGACAGGCTAAGTAAGTTTTTAATTCAAAACGGCTTTGTAAAAGGTAAAGTAGACACTACTCTGTTCATCAAAAGAGAAAACAAAAGTTTTCTGCTTGTTCAAATATATGTTGATGATATTATTTTTGGATCCTCTAATGAAAGCTTGTGCAAGAAATTCTCTAAGTTTATGCAGGATAAATTTGAAATGAGCATGATGGGTGAGTTAACCTTCTTTCTCGGACTTCAAGTGAAACAACTGAAGGAAGGAACTTTTATTCATCAAGAAAAATATGCCAATGATCTTGTCAAAAAGTTTGACTGGAAAATTGCAAAAAGACGATATACCAATGTCAAGCTCTTTGAAGATAGACAAAGATGAAGGAGGAAAGAAAGTTGACCAGAAGCTATACAGGAGTATTATTGGTTCACTTCTTTATCTTACTACTTCTAGACTTGACATTCTGTTTAGTGTTTGCATTTGTGCTAGATTTCAAACAGACCCAAAAGAATCTCATCTAAGTGCCGCAAAGCGTATTATCAAATACATTGCATCAACTCCAAGCATTGGTCTCTGGTATCCTAAAAAGGGAGACTTTACTCTTCTCGGATATTCAGACGCAGACCTAGCCGGATGTAGAATTGATAGAAAGAGCACCTCGGGTACCTGTCAACTACTTGGAAGCAGGACGGTGTCTTGGTTTTCAAGGAAGCAGAGTACAGTAGCTCTTTCTACAGCAGAAGCGGAATATGTAGCTCTTGGAAGTTGTTGTTCACAAATTCTGTGGATAAAACAACAGCTAAGAGACTTTGGAATTGAAGATTCATGCATGGAGATTAACTGTGACAACACCAGCGCAATCAATCTCACCAAGAATCCAATTCTTCACTCAAGAGCAAAGCATATAGAGATTCGACATCACTTCATTAGAGATCATGTTCAGAATGGAGAAGTCTCGATTTAGTTTGTTGACTCAAAGAACCAATTGGCGGATATATTTACAAAGCCTTTGGAGAAAAATCAATTTGAAATCATCCGTTCCAAACTCAACATCTTGAAGTTTGAATAAGTTAAAGTCTAGAGACTCCTAGACTCAGACGATCAAGGTTTTCTTTCATAACTTATTTTCTTATGTCTCGATTCTATCTCGAAAAGGTACGATCATCAACCGTGTTTGATTATTGCTATTTTTAATTGACGTGATTATTGCAATGTTTCCTTTTCGAAAAAAGAGTTATTTTTTAAATGAAACTATCTAATTTTTCGAAAAATGGCAGTTATTTTTAAAAATGTATCTTTTTACTTTCTTTTATGACGTTCCGTATACCTCTCTTCAACTGTTATATATATATATATATATATATATATATACATATTGTCGATTTCTCTTCATTTCACTCACAAAAACCCTAAGAAAGAACATATCTTCCATTTATGTCTTCTTCTCTTGTTTAATCTTCGAAAAGTTGTCATCTTTCTTGGGAAAATAAGCTTGGAATCTCTCAAAGACTGTGAAAAATGTCTTCCCAAAGAAAGTCTTCAAGGATCGCGAATAGGGACCACAACAAATGCGTGAGGGGCCTACGCACTTCGATCTCAGTGAAGAAGAAGAGTTTCCTAGTCAGCAGCAAAGCCCACAACATTCTCAGCAGCGTCCATCTTCTCCATCTAGACAACAGGAGGTTGCTTGACAAGAAAATGAAGAAATAATTGAAGATGCAGAACCTGTAAGAGTCTATAAGCCCTCTTTTTACCTACAAGCTTTATTGTGCTTTAAAAAGGGGTGGAACTCCTTTGAGCTACATTGACGAATTTCTGAAAGACAAATGGTACAAAAATTAAACCTTCTTTTTACGCACAATAGAGTGTTTGGGAATTGCCCCTGCTGGATCAACGGAAGAGGCATTCGCAAATATCCCAATCGATCCTCGTGTTGGAGGGCTGAATCAGATAGATGGGAATGATGATGACAAGTTGTACAATCAGTTTCAACCGAGAATGGGTGTTGCGGCAAAAATTCGGGGAAAAAGGACAGACTTGTTTCAATCGGAGGAACAAAAGCATCTATACTCTAAGTTGTTGAAGCGTGGGGTAATAAACCCTAGAAGTGTGGACTTTGATTTCCTTGATGCTATGAATGTTAAATTTGATATAGCTAGTATAAGTACCTAGAGGGGGGTGAATAGGTATATAAAAGAATTTTTCTCGATAATTGCACAATACTAGACAGTTGATGGATTTGAGATAAACGATAATCAAAGTAAGATTGAGAGAAGAGAAAATTGAACACGCGGTTTATAGTGGTTTGGCTTATGTCAAGCCTACGTCCACTCTTCTGCACTGACAGCCTATTGGCTGGATTCCACTATGAACAAAAGAGAAGTTACAGCACAGCTTTGCCTTGATTCCATAGTGTAGATGTTCTACCACACTTCCTCAAGATTTCTCACAAATATAGACTCTCTTTTGTATACAAGTATTCGCTCAAAGGAATTTTCTAAACAAAAAGGAGATTCAGACTTTGGAATTCTTCTATCGCGCACACCTCAACAACTTAGAACATCTTCCTTATATACTCTTTTATGCCATCATACCCGTTGGCACTTACCAAAAGAATTCCTCCAATCTACCCGTTGGACGGAATCAATTAGGAAGATTATCCGAGCTATTAAAGGAACGTGTCGATAGCCCATCAATCCTGTTCACCCATACAATCAGGATCTCGGTTTCCATAAGTAGAACCTTCCAATAATATTTAGGCAATCACCAGATCTTCAATTATCGAGTCAATCTTCGATCAATCAAAGGACTCCATTATGTTTTTTCCAGCCACGAGATCTTCTCCAATTGATAAGGTTAAATCCTTAACGAAACATCCAGTTCTGGATAACCTTTCTTCAACGGATTAGAGACTGTCAATGAGGATAGACTTTGAGTCTTGAGTCTGGCTGTTCGGAGGTCTTCAGACTTTAAATAGCAGAGTCTGCAAGCCTTCAGACTAGACTGATGGAAACGTTTTGTCAGCTTCAAAACACTTCAAGAAGATTTCTCCAACAAAATTGAGGGAAAAATTTAGTCTTCTTCAACTTGAACAGTTATGTTCTGACTCTACAGAAGCCTATGCTGAACTCACTGCTTATTTCTATTCGAATCTTAGTTTCTTGGATGTGAATAGATTCTCTTTTAGTGTCCGAGATCAGGACTATGTGGTGGATATATATATGTTGGTTGATGTGATTGGGGTTGAAAGAGGGAGATATCAACCCATTAGTGTGTCTATTGCTCGTACTACGTTGGAACTTGTTAAGGATAGAATGACTGAGGGAAAAGTTTCCTATTCAAGGATGAGTGCATTCAACATTCTGCTTCATAAGATTGTGATTAATTGCCTCAGACCAAAATCTACTTCAAAGACTGATGCTTCAAACTCAGAGGCAAAGCTGATGTATGCCATCAATGCTGGGAAATTTTTTTCTCTTCCACATACTATTATGTTCCACATGTACAGGGCAGTGGTGAAGGACAAAGGTCAACTTCCTTATCCAGCTCTTGTGACAAATTTATTCAAACATTTGAATGTTCAGCCTCCACGAATTCCCTGTGTTCGATCGTGCGATCAAATGGTGGTGGGACTGAAAATGGTCTCTAAAATGCGTCTGAAGGAACTCAACAAGGCGTTGGAGAAATTCAAGGAGAAAACCCCTGTTAAGTCTCATCAAGTCTCTTCGACTGCAAAGAGAAAAGGAAATGAGCCCATGGTAGCTCCATCCAAGAAAAGAAGAGCTCTCATCGTTGAGGATGAAGATGATGAGGAAGACATCACCATTTATGCTATGGCATTGAAGAACTTGAGTCGTTTACATTTCCGTAATCAATGGAGAGACAAGATAAGGACACAGAGGAGACAGAACAGAGGACTGGAGAAAGAGAAAATTTGGAAGTAGAGGAGAAAGAAGTAGAGGAAAGACAAACAGAGGAGAGAGAAGCAGAAGAAGGAGATGAAGAGGAGGAAAGAATTGAAGAAGAAGAAGAAAGAGGAGATCAAGCAGAAATGAGCATAATGAACACTCTTCTCCACCAAGGCATGAAAAAAAGGGGGAGACCGTGAGAAAAGAGGAATGTCCTCATATCCTCGCTACTAGTGAGGGAGTCAGTCGCTCTCCAGCAGATCCAGAGGACATCTATGCCTCTCGATTTCCTGAGGAGGAACACGATGTTTCATCGCCCAATCTGCGTGACCATGCTGATTTGCCATCGTCTGCCTTTACTCCATCTGATCGTGCAGAAGCTAGTACGCAGACTGAAAATTCAGCAGACTTTCGCAGAATTCTTGATGTTCTCTTGGAAATGCGGGGTCAGATATATGCTCTGGGATGCGAAGTTCAAAATTTGCAGAATGCGGGTCAAGCTTCTTCAGTTTCTTTGAATGATCAGATCCAAGCCATTTCTCTTCGATTGTGCAAATGCTAAGGGTGAAGATGTGGCACAACCGAAGGAAGACTTGAAAAAGCTAGAAGGTATTGTCCAGTCAATGGGAGATTTCCAGCTTGTTTGTGTTCCCAAGCATTCTTGAATCCATTCTCTTTCCATCTCAATCTTTTTCATGATGACAAAAAGGGGGAGAGATGTGAGATTTGAAACTTTGAACTTAAAACTTGTTGAACTTTGGTTTGTTTTGATGTTTGACTTGACTTGAGTGTCTGGATGTGGACTGAATTTCGAATTTGGATTTGACTGCTTATATTGACTATTTATATTAAGTATTATTGATATCTTATGAATGGCTTTACTCACATGAAAGTCTAACCTATTTTCTGTGGTTGCAGATTCTAGTGTTATCATTAAGCCATTTATATTTATAAGATATCCATATTTGCTTGAGTAATATTTTGTAGGTCAAAGTTATTCAAATCTGCAGGAAAGTTTTGTCACCATCAAAAATGGGGAGATTGTTGGAGAAATCTTCCTGGAGCATTTTGAAGCTGACAAAACGTTTCCATCAGTCTAGTCTGAAGATCTGCGAGACTCTCCTATTCAAAGTCCGAAGACCTCGGGATTTGATCGGACTCAAGACTCAAAGTCTATTCTCATTGACAGTTTCTAATCCGTTGAAGAAGGGTTATCCAGAACTTGGTGTTACATAACAGAATCCTTTATTTGATCATGATTGATTCAGAAATTAAGGATCCGATGATTGACGAAGTATACTTGGAAGGTTTTACTTATGGAAACCAAGATCTTGATTTTATGGACGAGCAGGATTGATGGGCTATCGACATGTTCCTTTTATAGCTCGAATGATCTTCCTAATTGATTCCGTCCAACGGGTAGATTGGAGGAATTCCTTTGGTAAGTGCCAACGGGTATGATGGCATAAATGAGTATAAAAGGAAGACGTTCCAATTGTTCGAGGGTGTGCACGATAGAAGAATTCCAAAGTCTGAAGCTCTTTGTTCTTAGTCAATTCATTTACTGAGCGAAATCTTGTACGCAAAAGAGAGTATATACTTTGAGAGACCTTGAGGAAGTGTGGTAGAGTTTCTACACTGTGGAATCAAGGAAGAGACTTGCTGTAGCAACTCTTTTGTTCATAGTGAAATCTAGCCGGTGGGCTGTCAGTGCGGAAGAGTGGACGTAGGCTTGGAATAAGCCGAACCACTATAAACCTTGTGTTCAATTTTCTCTTCCCTACTCTCTGCTTTACTTTGATCATAATTAGTCTTGTTAACCAAAGAAGAGCTTCCTTTCTATTGTCTGCTTAGTATTGCTCTCATATCTCGAGGAATTATTTTTACACCTATTCACCCCCCTCTAGGTGCTTATACTAGCTATCTCATGAGCAAGCCTTTGATGCTAGACATCTTCTCCTACTTCCTATTGAATCTGAGTGAAGAAAACTTTTGTGGCTTTAGGATCCACTTGATACAGCCCCTTGATTTTCCTTCCTAGCTTCACTGTTGTATGGTTGTAATTGTCCTTCATATACACCCCATGTTTGTCAAAAATAAGAGAACATGGATAGTCATCTGTTAACTTTGATATAGAAAGGAGATTCTTCTTGATTTCAGGAACTATTAAAACATCATTTAGTGGTAATATGCTTGTTTTTGTATGTAGTATTCCATTACCAACACATGAGATTGACAAACAGGATCCATCTCCTATCATAACAGTATCAGTACCACTATATGCAGAATAGTTACAAAGCATACCGGAATCTGCAGTAATGTGGGATGTAGCTCCTGTGTCTGGGTACCATTCTGTACCATAAGGTTCTTCAATACGCATGGCTGCCAATGCAGTTGGTATTTCATCTGCTTGATATGAATTATCAAAGCGATACCAACATCGAAGTGCTGTATGTCCTGGTCTTTTACAAATTTGGCATTCCAGAGGACCATTATTCATTGGCTTTGTGTTCTGCACATGCTTGTTACCATTTGAACTTTGTGGTGGATATGATCTAACACCTTGATACCTCTGAGAAGAATTTGTATATGGTCTAAACTGATATTGCTAGTATAAACACCTAGAGGGGGGGTGAATAGGCGCACAAACAATTTATCGATATACGGATGCAATTCTTAACAAATTGAAATACGATCAAGGTAGAAAGAGAGAAATTGGAACACATGATTTATAGTGGTTCAGCTTTTCCAAGCCTACGTCCATTCTTCCGCACTGATAGCCCACCGGCTGGATTTCACTATGATCAAAAGAGTAGTTACAGCACAGCTTTGCCTTGATTCCATAGTGTAGATGTACTACCACACCTCCTCAAGGTCTCTCACAAATATAGACTCTCTTTTGTATACAAGTATTCGCTCAAATGATTTATCTAAATAAATAGGAGCTTCAGACTTTGGAATTCTTCTATCGCGCACACCTCGAACAACTAAGAACGTCTTCCTTATATACTCCTTTATGCCATCATACTCGTTGGCACTTACCAAAGGAATTCCTCCAATCTACCCGTTGGACGGAATCATAGGAAGATTGTTCGAGCTATTAAAGGAACGTGTTGATAGCCCATCAATCATGTTCGCCCATACAATCAGGATATCGGTTTCCATAAGTAGAACCTTCCAATAATATTTAGACAATCATCGAATCTTCAGTCATTGAATCAAACTTGATCAATCAAAGGATTCTGATACGTCTTCTCCAGCCACGAGATCTTCTCCAGATGATAAGGTCAAATCCTGAACAGAACATCCAGTTCTGGATAACCTTTCTTCAACGGATTAGAGACTGTCAATGATGATAGACTTTGAGTCTTGAGTCTGGCTGTCCGGAAGTCTTCGACTTTAACTACCGTAGTCTGCAGACTTTCAGACTAGACTGATGGATACGTTTTGTCAACTTCAAAACACTTTCATTGAGATTTCTCCAACATAAACCCCTGTCCGTAGTTAGACCAATTATCCTTAGTAACCTGATCTTGCTGTGTTAGATTCAAGTTATTCATTTGATATTGGTGATTCCTTCCTGCTCCAGTAAAGTCATTTCCACTATCTCTTCTATTAATGGATTGTCCTCTGCCATAGTTATACCCTCCTCGGATACTTTCTCTTTGATTCCTGAAATTAGACTTTTGCAGACCTGTTCTAGTCTTTCTTTGTCCATAGTATGCTAGGTTAATATTATATTGATTCACATAATATGTTTGTAGTCTAGTCTCAAATCTTTCAAGTTGAGAGATAACCTCATCATATTCTGGCTGAGGTTTGAGATAGTACATGGTTGTTCTAAAGCTTTCATATTCTGATCCTAACCCTTCAAGAATGCCAAACATCCTGGTTATATCATCAACAGGTTTTCCATTGGCATTTAGTTGATCACAAATAGATTTAAATTCTCGAAGATATTCACTCAATGGTCTATCTCTTTTCCTGCAAGCTTGTAATTTTCCTCTTAATTCGAATTCCTTTGCTACAGACTTCTGTGTAAAACGATTTATAAGAGTCTGCCATACCTCGAATGAAGTCTCTAAGCCAATTATCAAACTTAGAATGTTCTCATACACTGCTCCACTTATCCAGAATGAGATTAACTGATCAGTCATTATCCAATCTAGATGATCAGGGTTCATCACTTGTGTTTGACTGCCCTCAATCTCAGCTTGTATCATTTGAGCTGGTGGTGATGTTTCACCATTAATAAAACCAATCAGATCCTGACTCTTCAGAAACCTGTGAAATTGAGCTTGCCATAGTAGAAAATTCTCCTCTGTCAACTTGATTGTAACAAAATTGGCTATATTCACATGATTCGGAAATGGATACTTCAGTAACCTGGTTGTCATTCTGTATATCTAGAAACTTTGAAGATATGACAGAACAATCAAGTAACCTTCGAAGATCAGCTTTCTGAAGATCAACAAGATCTTGATGTTGACTTGATCATGCAATCTTTGTACAATCTTCCAGCAATGAAGAAAGAAGATCTAGAACTCCTAGGAGATGCTCTGATACCATGTGAAGAAACAGAGACCAAAGATGAGATGTATATGAAAGAAAGAACTCTGTATATTGTGATTACTGAATGATCAATACATCAGTCAAGAACATTTCTCTTCTCCTCTCTTCTCTATACAATCTTACGAAGTTCTACTACTCAGAAAAACAAAACCAGAGAGAATGGAGAGAATCAAGTGTTCATCTATCTTCCTTCTTCACCATTAATGAAGCTTTTCATCGAGTTAAACAATCTTCCAAAACTGACTTAACAACTTTCAGTTACAAGATTGAACAACATAATGACTACACTGTTACATTGACACGTGTACAGCTCCCTGTGCAGCTTATTCAACTTCTGTTTCTGGTTTTAATCTTCTATATAGCCAGCTTCTTCGTGGATTGCCAACTCAGCTTCTTCATGGATCACCAGCTCAGCCTCTGTTTCTTTTCTTCGACTTCTTCATAGATTGCCAACTCAGCTTTTCTTTATTTCGAGCTTGCTCTGCTTTTGCTTCAGCTTGTTCAACTTCTGACTCTGCTTCTCTACTTCCATCAGCATCTATAATCTGTGTCTTTTATCTTTGTTCTTTCACACCAAACCCTAAAACTAATGGGTCATTCTCTTAGTTTTCCCAGAAATCGACTTGCCTTTTCTCGAGTTCTAGATCGAGAAAAGTCCACTGTCCCAATGAAATGATAGAACAAAATTAGATGAATATTATACATGTCGAATCGAAGAAGTCATCGAAGTAATTAAATGGGACACTAATCTAGCCAAATCATTTAAATTGTTATTACTTCTCCAATCAGTGAAACATTTAACCAATGGGTTATATATTATTTTTAAAGCATTACTTATACATATTACAGGTACAGTCAGTGACATTAGATATTGTTATATTTTCTTGTTTGATTGTTTAACAAGTAGCAAAAGGCACTTTTTAATACACACACATATGTATTCCACAATCAAGACTACCGCTCTAAATAAGATTAATTCCATGAGTTTCGGAGTTAAGAAATGATAATTTTGAAGAGGAATTAGTATTTCTGAGTTTTTCCTCTTTTCCTTTGGCAAAGGCCTTTCAAGTCATAACAAGAGAGGATCAGAAAGGGTATTCATTAATGTTTTAAGTCACACATCGGGCTCCGTCTCGCATCGTACTGTGTCCATCAGTATAGTGAGATAATTCATGTACCCGATGTTCATTGATCCGCCTAATCTTAGGTCCATTAACAAAAGATACAAAAGAAAACTAGCTATTAGCTATTGCACACTGCAAATTAGTTTTATCTATCTTTAAAAAGTCTATTATGTTTTCATGGTTATACGAACTGTCAATATTAATTACTGCTAATCGTCCTTAAGCACTTGTAAGAAGCGTTTTGCATATTTTCTAGAAGAAGAATACCGGCATATGGTTTTGAATAGTTCCATCTCTATAACTTTGACATATTTTTGCCGATAAGCTGCAAGTCCTATAATTAAGGGTCACTACTACAGTATGCGAAAGTAGATATTTATCCGGAAATGGGAACAAACTAATCGAAGAAAAAAAAAAATCGATGCCCCTTCTCTTGATTTTCCTCTCATCTTTAATGTTTACGGAAAATTGAGAACTTGGCTCGCAATTTGATTGGGTCTGACCATTTCTCATCTCTTGAAATTTCCATGACAACCATTTCAAAGCCGCCTTCATCAATCAATCTCCGGTGGTTTCCCAATTCAGACGGGCGGATTGCACTCATTAATGGTCCCAGGCCTTCGTCGAAACAAGTACAGATTCGTCACCTTTTGCGAACCTTTGATTAAATCAAAACTATAGTTCGAATCGTATTACCATGTAGTCCGTTTGAGCAATGCACCAATCATTGTTCAAGTACCGTCCATTTAATCTTGTGAAGAAAACAAAGCTAACCCCGAGAACAAGTTTTTTTTTTTTTTTTTTTTTTTTTTTTTGGTCCAGGAACAATTTGTTTAGATAGTGCCAAAAAAAAAAAAAAATCTAAAATAAGCCCTTGGTATATGACACATAGCCGGTCAATCGCTGGTCACTATCGTGGCCAAGTACAAGTTCACTCTAATAGACGGCTCTCAAGCTGTGTTCAAACCTACGGGTCTCCTTAAAAGTCTCACCAGAAATTCTTCGCATATGCATCGGTGACTGAAGGCTGATCACAATGTTGACGAAGCCCTTTTGAATTTGGACTTTTCAATATGGTCCCCGCACATGAAGAGTCTAGGGTCCAACTTAACCAGTTCCCAGCAACTTCGATTGATTCCGGTCAAATTTGAATCGTAGCGTTTCGTGAAACCCAGTGAAAATGTGAGGGAATGAGAGCCTATAAATACGCATGGCTCATGCATTGGAAAGCCATCACGCAAACTAGCTCTTTCTCCCAACTTGATACACTAGCTCAAAACATTTCCTCTTTCTCCCTCTCTCTGACAGCTCTCAAAGGCACCAGGAGTACATACTTGCAAGTACTTCGTTTCGTTTCGTTTGACTCCATTTACAAATGGAAAGAGCAACGAGTTTCCCTCTTCAGCCTCCAACTTATGGAAATTCGATCACCATTTTGAGCATCGATGGTGGTGGGATAAGAGGCCTTATCCCTGGAACCATTCTTCATTTCCTAGAGTCAGAACTTCAGGTGAGCACACTATTTACGACTTCTGTTGTATCTATTATCAATATATTTTACCGATCCTATTAGCATATTAGTAGGCTTCACAATCTTTACAAATTTCTGCAAAGCGATTTTGTCAACATGAATAATATATATATATATATATATATATATATATATATATATATATATATATATATATATCAATTTTAGTGAGCAAAACGATATTCGTTAGATTTATATGCACTTAGACAATTTGCATGTAGTTCTCGTAATGCATGCATGCATGCATGTAAAAGGTTTTATGCATGCTTGTCTAAGCAAACTTTCCAAGGACAGGACTATTTTCAATATATATAAAGTACATGCAACCAATAATTATGTAACTCATATCTGATACATCGATCTTGAGCTAAAAATGTTTGACGAATTTTGTTTTTGACGAATTTTGTAGAAACTAGATGGTAAAGATGCAAGAATTGCGGATTACTTCGACGTTATTTCTGGCACAAGCACTGGCGGCCTTGTCACTGCCATGCTAACCACTCCCAATGAAAAGAACCGCCCTGTATTCGCCGCAAAAGACATCAAAGACTTCTACCTCAATCACTGCCCTAAAATCTTCCCCCAAGACAGGTAAAGGAAAAACATGGAGTTGCTAATCTCTCTTCACGGTTTAATTATCTCTTAACTGATAGAAATTAATAAATGTCCCTAATACTATACAGTTGCCCTTTCAAACCGGTTACGAAGATGATCAAAGCCATGGTGGGACCCAAATACGATGGAAAATACCTTCACAGTGTCGTGAGGGACGAACTTGGAGACAAAAGACTGCACCAAACATTGACAAACGTCGTGATACCGACGTTCGATATCAAGAGCCTTCAGCCAACTATTTTCTCTAGCTACCAGGTCATTCATCTCTTCATCTTCTTCTTGAAATTTCTCTATGGTTTTGAGGATATGTAGACAATGAACTCTTACAAGGATAACCAACATTATTCTCATCAAATTGTCACCAGGTGAAGAAAGATCCGAGCATGGATGCCTTGCTCTCGGACATATGCATTTCGACCTCAGCCGCACCAACTTATCTCCCGGCCCATAAGTTTGAAACGAAGGACCCCACAGGCCAAGTGAGGGAATTCAACCTCATCGATGGTGGCGTA
The DNA here is from genome assembly GCA_014182545.1 of Eucalyptus globulus. Classification (NCBI taxonomy): domain Eukaryota; kingdom Viridiplantae; phylum Streptophyta; class Magnoliopsida; order Myrtales; family Myrtaceae; genus Eucalyptus; species Eucalyptus globulus. The sequence continues at coordinate 1,056,985 of CM024722.1, forward strand.
GCCGCAAATAATCCGGTAAAATAATCAAATTGGCCTCCTTGTATATGAAATCTCAAACATGAAATTCCTCCTATGAATAATTCTTAAAAGAAATCAATTTCAATAAATACAGTCAATAATTGCTCGACACATAACTTGATTGATTCAGTTTATCCTTTATCATCTTTGCACAAAAGTACTTTATTGTCGAGAGTTCGTTCTCAATTAACGTGTGACATAAACTAATTATCTATGATATTCCCATTGTGTAGACATTGGTTGCGATGGGAGAGGTGACCAAGGCAATCATAGGAGGGAATCCAGACTTCTTCCCTATAAAGCCAATGGATTACCGGAGGTTCTTGGTGATCTCACTCGGGACCGGTACCAGGAAGGCTGAGGGGAAATATACGGCACATGAAGCAGCCAAGTGGGGAGTGCTGGGTTGGTTGACCAGCGGTGGTTCCCCACTGATCGACGTCTTCAGTCAAGCCAGCGCGGACATGGTTGACTACCACCTCTCCGCCGTATTTCAAGCCCTACACCTCCACGACAATTATCTTAGGATCCAGGTATATCTAGCATCCACAGATATTCTCTTCAAAGATTCCCAGAAGAAGAATTTTCCCACAAAATATTGTAACGCATAGGTCTGTTTTATGCTGATCATTGCATCTTCATGGCTTGATTTTTCAGGATGATACATTAACGGGTGTTTTATCATCTGTGGATGTGGCCACGAAAAAAAATCTGAACGACCTAGTCAAAAATGGTGAGGCATTGTTGCAAAAGCCGGTCTCTAGGGTTAACCTGGAGACCGGAGTTTGTGAGCCCACGCCCAACCAAGAGACCAACGAAGAGGCTTTGAGAAGGTATATGCGTTAGAAATCACGAACAGTCAATTTCAGGATAAGAAAGACATGACGATTTTACTAGTTTTTGCATTTTTGGGCTGGTTTGACTAATGTAGCTTCCCCTTTGATATATACTGCAGGTTTGCTAAATTACTCTCCCAAGAGAGACAGCTTCGTCTTGCAAGGTCGCCTCATGGACATGCCAATACACAGAAGTGATTATAATCGAGGGCCAGCGATCTTCTTGCATAGTTTTGCTGGTTTTGTAATTTCGAGATGGGGACAAACTGGTTGTCTTTTTATTAATTTTTTCTCCTCATGATTCTTTTATTATTGAATAAGTACTTTGGTCCTACGGCTAAGATTGACTTTTCTACTTTTGAATAATCCCTTGGGAGGCTAGGCCTAAGATAGATTTTCTGCAATTTCTTTCCCTACTATTCATCAATCACTGGACACGAATGATTGTAAGCTAATTTCTATGGAATGAATTCTCATTATCGTCACAGCTTCGTATTATAATTGTTTTGTTGTGGTCAGAGTAATAGACACATGCATTAAGTCACTATTCTATCTTGTTGTATAAACAAGATGACTATATTTCACTTCACCGCGAATATGCCCCGTAGATAGTAATGTAACTAAAAGAAACCATTCCATAGGTTGACTATAACTTAATTGAAGTGGAAAGATTTTTTTATTTTTTTTAACTTTTACTCGTTTTCTGGCCATTATTGTTCTTCTAAACATAAGTCCAAAAGTATGACCTAATAATTGAAAAATGCTAATCTATTCTAAAACCAATGAATCTACTTAACTATCTTTTTCATGTTAGGATATTAGGATAAATAATTTAATAATTACCCATTGGCTGGGGAACTGAAAAAAGGACTAAAAGCGAGCCATCTAAAGCATATACAGCTACATAAGCATTGTATCATTGTTTACTTTTAGTTAACATCTGGCAGAACCTTTATGCATTGGACAAAATGGAACTTAGTTTTGATTTGCTTAGTGCATCAAGGTTTTTCTATCTCCTCAAGCATTTATTTTTCACTTTGATAATTGACTATTAAATTCTTGCTTAGGCACTTCCATAATCACCTATTGCATATTAGTGGTTTAGGCTTGAAATTGACTCAGATTGATTGCAATTTTGAAATAAAGAGAAAAGATATAAAAAATGTGTTAGATTTATCTAGTGTAATCAAGTTCCCAGATCCATAAAATCTCTAGTTCTCAAAGTAAGGTGTTCTCTCACATTTTAGTTTTTACTTGGGTTTCTAATAGACCCATAATAGATTAATGGCAACTCCAAATTGAATTGATTATTGCATTTTAAATAATTTAATTGAAATGCCAAAGTTAGGATTGGTATGAGTTTAGAAGAGTCCGCACTAAGCATTTACTTAATTATTCATTAGTTTTCTCTTGACAGTTCACCTCTAAAAAGGTTTCTACAAAGCAAGAGATACATTCCCCATTGCAAGAGGACCAAAAGTTTCGTAAATTCTTCGCACTTTCATTGCACTTAGTTATCAAAAGCATAGACTTTTAGCTTTCAACGTTCAGCCATCTTTGAACTGCTTTAGAGGTTCGCTCAGAGAGTTTTGCCCATCAAGCCTCCACATGGGTTCACCATGTGCAAGTATGCACGTTCAAGCCCCTGATGAACTCAGAAGACCAGCGGATATGGCAAATGACACAATACCTTTAAATTGACCCTCTCATTTCATGAAGATTGATCCTGAACTTTTTCGAAGTGATAGAATCTGACATGCCACTTCAATTTCCCGTGGCTGCTTTTTCTGCATCTGATTTCTCGCTGCCTAACATTATACGCAGGGAAAAGAAAATAGAGATATAGAGTTGTCAAACGTGGGATTCAACTTGAGTGTTTAATAAACGAAGAAAAACTTGCAGCACAGTGATGAGCTGAGGTTTCGCGGTCAAAAAGGGAAGAAAAAGAACTGCGTTTTGAGCTAGTGTTTCATGGTAGCGCACATGGGAATGATATGAAAGTGATCAAAGCGATGATATGTATATCGCACTGTCTTTATTTTTCCAGTCACTTTTTTTCTTTTTTTTTGCTTGCGGTAGATAAGTAATATTGATGGGAAGGTAAATTTTATGTGCGACATGAACAAGTATTTTCGCGTGTGAAAAAATGAGATAAATCTCACATGATTTATCAAAATTTTGCTTTTGAAAATTTCAGGAGTAGAAATAACACAAGATAATGGAAAATATCAGGGCATTAATTATTCGAAAAATCTAAAGGAGAGTTGGTGAGGCTACTAATCAAAGAATTTTTTATAAAAAGAGAAAATTGTCCTTTGAAAACTTTTTATGCCCAAAAAAGGCAACTTTCATATTCACAATAAAAGCTTTGATTTGGATTTCATCCCCTTAAAGAAAGGACAGAAAGATCTCAACAATTCATAACATGATTAAGATAAGGTCAAGATTAAGAATGGCGATTAGACACAACATGATAGAAGGTAAAGTTAATGTAACTCAGCAGTACTATTCACAAATGGATGATGCTCCACCAATCAATGGATAAGCTGTTTCGGACACTTTCAGGCACATGATGTTTGTGTTAATAGTTTGATTGGATGACACATACATATGAAAGGATGGAAAAACAGGACCGTACACCCATCCCCCTTCCTTTCCTTTTATTATTTTTATCTTTTTCTCTCGCTGTGCACAAATGCCAACGGTTTCTAGATATCTTTGCTCTCTTTCAGTACTTTGTGTTGACTACCCTGTCAGATAATACTAGACAAAGTACAACCCAAGTGCCAAAACTTGATACGATAGGACACTTAAGTGCTAAAAATTAGGAAAGTGACACTTAAGTACCACTTTTTTTTTGTAAAAAGTGGGACACTTAAGTGCCACCTCTGGCGGACCTTGCTGGAAATTCTATGTGACAATATTTTATTATTTTTGCTTGCCTAGGTGGCTCACTGGAGAACTAACTCAGCTCTAACTCACCCAAAATGATGGAGTTTCCATAATTGGCCAAAATATAAGCCCTAAATCTACCAAAACGACGTTGTCACCCAAATTGCCCAAATCTAAAACCCTAAATCGGCTAAAATTCCTATTAAAGTGCTCGAATCCTAGTCTCGAACCTTAATTTTGATTTGCCCAAAATTCCATTGTCGAATATTGGAAATAGAGAGCAGAACTTGTAGCAGCGCCTCAAATTCCTCTCACCGAAGCGAAAGAGAAGGCCAAAGTTTCTGTTTTTGTGGATTACCGAGTCCAAAAAGAACATTGTGGACTCGAATGAATCCTGAGAGAAGATTTTATGGATGCGCTAGATATAAAAAAAGGTCGAAGTGCAAATACTTCAAATGGGTCAATGTGAAATTCTCTCACCGAGCCACAGAGAAGATATTGGATCTACTTGATAAAAGACATCAATCTTCATCTATGTTCATGGACGACTTGGACAATGTTGACTCAATGCAAGCTCAAGCGTCTTCGGCTAAACTTTTCAAGAATGAAATTTCAAGGATGAATATTGAACGTAAGTGTTATCAAGCGTTTGTTATGGTGCTGTTTTGTTGTCTATTATACTTTATGATGAAATGTAAAACACTTGAAGAAGAGAAAAAGTTTCTCCGACCGCCATAGTCAAAAATGAGTGGAGAAATATAATTGTTTTAGATTAAATGTAGGCTTTTTTTTTTTTTTTTTGAAAGATGAGAAGAAGTTTGTGTTGTTTCAAGAATTCATTATGGCTTTGTTGTTGTTTGTGCTGTCATATATATTATGGATTACTTCTTGTGTTTGTAAGGAGGTTAAGGAAAGGGAATGAGTGAATTAGATGCTGCTTGTACTGTGTTTTTGCTTGTTCTTGAATATAAACCAATAATGATGGAACCACCGCCCGCGGTGGCACAACTGGCTTTGGGCTCTCCCCCTCACGAAGGGGAGGAGTTCGTATCCGAGAGGCGTCGCATTTGCGCGACTCACCCGTGGCTGGGTTTGTGGTGGTGGCTCAATCCGCCCCGGGTTTACGCCGTCGGCTGCCCGCTATACTGTGGTTCCCGAATCACAAAAAAAAAAAAAAAAAAAAAAAAAACCAATAATGATGGATGTGTGTTGGGTCAATGTGTTGTAAATATAAACATAAACCAATAGCAAATATTGAAATTGAATGGAGTTGTCATAAGTTAAATTACCATTACCTTCTCTGTTTTGTTGCAAACCAGCATATACACAAGACAAACATGAGTAATTACCCAAGTGCCATAAGTTGTATTTAGTAATCACTTAAGTACTAGTCGCGATGAAAAAATGATCACTTAAGTGTCAAATTATTATTAAAGTGATCACTTAAGTGTCACAGGTAGTTAAAAGTGAACACTTAAGTGCCAATTTTTTGAAAAGTGAGACAGTCAAGTGTCAATTTTTTTGTAGGTTTTCTCTAAAAATTGTGCCAGCTACCACCACCGACTGCGCCACTAGCCATCACCACTAGTCACACTAGGCACTCCAGCTACCATCGTGCTAGTGGTGTTGCTGTACTAGGTACCGGTGCAAGCTGAGCTTTACACTAGCTTGCATCAATACACCTAGTGTAAGATGTGCACACTGCACACTTGCACCAGTTGCAGTATAAGCCCCCAACCCCCACCACAAACCCACAATCACTAGGCATCACCAACTACCACTACCAGCTACACCAGCACCCTAGCCACCACATTAGCACCCGGCCACCACCCAACGGCCACTGTGTTGGTGTTGGGTCTGTTGCAGAAGGTGTTGGTGCAAGCTGAGACTTGCACCAACACCACCTGGTGCAAGATGTGCACATTGCACACTTGAACCAAATGTAGCATGAACCCTCAATCAAACCCCCAACAACAAACCCACTACCACTAAGCATCACCATTCACCACCACTAGCCACACCAGCACTCCAACTACCACCACAGACCCAACACCAACAGCAGCAAGTAAAAGCAAAATCCATATCTTACAAAAAGCAAAAGAATTTGACAAGCAGCACAATCATTCCATTGATATTGAAATTAAATCTCACAAAATTATTGACAAACTAAAGAAAAAAAAAAGATAATCATCCATAGCAAGTTATTATAAATGTTTACTAAACTGACTCCTAAACTCCACAAATCCTATCACATCTTATCTCATCAATCAATATGCACAACACCTCATGTTCGTGCTCCTTTTGATGAGTCTTTCACTTAATTCATAATCCTCGCACTCTTTTTAACTGGATGTGCAACTTCTTCTTCAACCTTCTCAGTATCCATTGACTCAGATGGAGCTGTAAATGTCCCAGGCTAAATTGATTCAGAAAGACGTGCAGTTGCAACTGTCCCAGGCTAAATTGATTCAGATGGATCTGCAACTGAGTTATTGCTTTTCTTTCTTGTTGGCGCAACTGATGTTTTCTTCTTCTTCTTTATTGGTGCAGTCGTTGATTCTTGAGTTGGGCCTTGAGAGCTAAGAACCTCTGAACTTCTCCCATGCTACAAAAAGACAATAAATTGTCAGCAAAAGTCTGCAGCATAAATTAATTTAAATGCAGCCAATAAAACTTACATTCAGAATGACTGTTCTAGTACGCTCATTTGTATAAAGGCCATAGCCATATTGTCTTAACCTCTTTCCAAGTGCCCCTCTTGTTTGAATAGGGGCGTCACTTTCAGGGACTTGTGATTTGTTGTCTCTTTTTCTTGCCTATGATTTCTTGGGCCCTTCTTTTATCCCTTCAGCTACAGCCGGGGTTTCTTCGACCAATTCATCAGTTGGGCGTCTTGTAGATGGCCTTTGTGTAGCTGCCCCTTCATGTGGCATTCTTGTAGTTGTTCTTTTATGTAGCCCTTCAACTTCAATAATACCTTATGTTGGCCCTTCTGGTGGTATTTGTGGTGACCTTTGTAGTGATTCTTCTGGTAGCCCCTATGGTGACCCTTGTGGTGGCTCTTGTGATTGCCCTTCAGTTGGCAATTGAGCTCCAACTTGCATTATTCAAACCTAAGAAAGAGGCAAAAGCCATCATAAATATAACATCGGGCTATATAATAACATAAAGAAATACAAATTGTTGAATTTACTAGGTATTTCTTTCTTTGTTGAAGAACAGTTGACTGAATTGGCCGTTTAGCTGCTTGGGCCAATCCTTCAGCGGTCGTCTTCTACCTTGCCTTCTTCGAACAAGCGCTTTAGTTTCATGACTTATTGGAGTTCTTCTCGTGACCTGACAAAGACATTACATACAAGGTCAAATAGGATATTATGTACATATTTATGATAAACCACAAAGCAACATAAACATAAATTTTATGACTTACTAGGCTTCTAGTTGTCGACTGAAGAATAGTCGACTCACTTAGCCCTTCTATTTGCCTTTCTCCAACTGTCTCTTCATTAGGCCCCTCAGTTGGCGTCAATTGTTCTGGTTTCTTCCTCAATTGACAACCTTTAGTGTTGTGCCCTGCTACGCGACAATAAGAGCATGCCATCTTTGCACCTGTCCTACTCATTCTTTGCTTACCCAAGACCTCTCCCTCCACCATTCTTCGTCTTCGTTTTGGCATTCCCATTTTCTTTTTCAGTGGCAAAGGTTGAGGTGCTTCATGATCCATCGACTCCCAAAACTTGCTACTTCTAATTGGCTGCATCATGAACTGATACGAAGCAAGGTATTTCAATTTTTTGTACCAATCATCAATGTAATCCTCTACATTGTGGCCCTTCAACTGGATGTCACATATGGCATGTGCACAAGGAATCCCACTTAGTTGTCATGCTCTACAAGAACACTTTCTTGTATCTAAATGGACAACATACTTATTGAAACCCTTTATTATCTCATATTCATCATCCCCATTCCAAATGGGATGATAATGCCTACTTGCAGCCAAGTTCTCGTCCAATTTCTTGGCAATCCTAGGACCACATTGTCTAGTCCACTTTGCAACCTCATCTCTTTGTTTGTGTAGCCGAGTCATGACTATAACTTGTATATCTTCAAGTATTGAGATGATTGGTTTGCATCTGACATCTATTATCTTCCCATTAAATGATTCACATATGTTGTTGTTGATGTGATCACACTTGAATTCCTCACTAAATAATGCCCTGCACCAATGCTTCAGTTATGTTTGAAATAGTGCCGCACACTTTGTCAACTGAAGCAATCCTTCTTTGACTATCCTAAAGTTAGCCATGTTCGTACTCTTTGCTAATTGCCAAAATTGCAACTGCAGCTTATCCCCTTTGTAGGTCTTTGCCCAATTCCGTATATGTGCCGTGCCCATATTCGATGTTCAGCATGGGGCAACAACTTAGCTACTACCGGAACCAATCCCTACAATAATTCAAAGTAAGAAATGTAAGCAAATAACATGTTAATATTACAAAGCAAACAATTGATTAAACTTTTCAAAAAGCAAGCATTACCTTTTGTTGGTCGCTCATGAATGCCCACCCTTCCCCATTTGTTATCTCTAAGTCAGCCATCAGATTTTTCAAGAACCAAGACCAATTCTCCTTGTTCTCAATCCTTACAACAGCCCAAGCTTGTGGGATCATTTGATTATTCGCATCTCTTTCAATCGTCACCAACAATTCTCCCTTGCATAAGCCCTTCAAAAGACAACCGTCCAATCCTATAATCCGTCTACAACCAGCTAAAAATCCCTGTCTACATGCATCAAAGCACACATAGAACTTATCAAACTTGGTCCCATATCAAGAAGCGGCCTCTCCACCACCTCTACATACACTCAACTTGAAGGGTTTTGTAGCCTACACTCCTAAGCATACTCCAATACCTACCCATATTCCTTGTCATACTAACCAATAAGTATTTTTATCACATTTTGCTTTGCTCTTTTGCATTGATTCCTAGATACATCGATGTCTACACGCTCCTTCACTGGCATCCTAAGATTAGTACTTTTTATCTTGGGCATCAGCTTGATCAGATCGAAGAAGTATTTGGACAACTATACACTTGTTACCCTTTTGTTTTGAAAATTAATGGAACAAGTGTGTTCCTCTTGGTAGGCTCTAATCTGGAAAGACCTATTCCTCTTAACAAACGCGCCGTAAATCTTCCATGGACAATTTTTCTGCGAACACCTAGCTCTTATAAAGTTCTTAGTATTTCTAATTAAGTCAATCTTTCTTTGTGCAGCAATGGAATTCTTCAGTATTACTTCCCTAAATTGTTTTGCATCTTGGAATTTCATACTTACTGACAAAGTAGGAGAGGCAATGGATGGATCATAGTAAGGAAACTTACTTTTCCTTCTATGCATAGCTCCTTGATCTTTTTCAAGCTTGTCTTGGGAAGTAGCAGTCTCGATGCTTTCTTCATAATCCATCTCCTACCCACTAACACCAGCAGCATCTACAGGGCCTTCATCTCTGTTTGGAACTTCATCAACTACCTACAAAGTTGCAAATCTATCTAATAAAAAGTCCCTTTGTTTGCAAATCTATCTGACAAAAAGTCCCTTTGTTTTTTCCTTGACTATGTAAGCTCCTCGTCATCGTCATCACTTAAGATTAATAAATTTTCAGCAGCCAACCCTTCATTGTCATCATCACCATCACTGGATTCAGCTAATTTCCAATCTAATTCAGTGATGGTGACATCACCTATGTCACCATCACTCTAGTGAATAGCATCCGCGCCTCTCTCCTCCCCGTCTTGTCAATCATGCCCTCCTTCATCCCTAACCTCAATACTAGTTTGAATAACATCTCCTCCTTCTCCTACTTGGGTGCTATCTCTATCATCATCTCCGTCCTTACTATCACTATTGTATTCAACATATACTTTCACCTCTTTGCCATGAAGATAATGATATAGGACATCCCTAAAATCATTATCATCTTCTAAAGTTCTCAAATCATCTCTTAAGCCTTTCCCACGAACACAGTACAGCAACTTTTGTACTTTACAAGGCTAATATGTCACTATATCCCTAACAAATCCAATATAAGATGCCTTATTTATATCTACAAAGATAATACCCTCATTCCCCCCCGTCATACTCCCATTCATCATCCCCAATCACAAAATCTCCACCGTAGCAAACAATGACAGCAACATAGTCCTTATCATGTGCCATTTCTGCAACAAAAGAGGAAAAAAAATACAATTAACTTTCGGGACCACATTCACAAAGGACAACAGACAATCACATGTGGAGGTCCTTACACACTTTATTAAAGAAAAGATAAGAAAGACGGAAAAGATGCACAAGTCAGATGACAGCCACTTTGATTGGAAAGATCCCATCAGGACAACTACTTGTGGAGGTCCCCACCCGACAGCTACTTTGATTATGTCGCATTCCCTTAAAATATGGAGAGGTCCCCCAAATAAGCATGGGTCCTCATGACACCAATTTCAACACTGCAATTTAAAAAAAATGCCCAGAAGTCCCCACAACAACTACTCCAAACCCTAACAATCACCATTGCACATCACATTTCACATCCGACCCCTACAAATTACTTTTGCACATCACAATTCCACATCTGAGCCCTAAATCACACATCATAATACCTAGCATCACATTTGAGCCTTAATTCCCCCCGGCCGAGCCCTACGTCGAGCCCTACATTTCGAGGCCGATCCTAAACTGTCAATCTGAACCCTCGATAGGGTTCTAGCACTACATCTGAGCCCTAAATCTCACATCAATACCTTCAGAGCCCAAGATTTCCCAGCTGACCCCCAAATTTCAAGTTGGAGCCCAAATAAACGAGTCGGAGTCCTAATTTCACCACAGGAGAGAGGAAGAAGAGAACAAACCTGAGTAAGCGATGACGGTGAGGGATGACGGCAAATGACGATGGTGAGAGACGACGGCGAGGGACGATGATGATCGATGACCTGCGACCGGCAACCTGTGAACGGCGAGCTGTGAATGGCGATGGAGAGGACGTCAAATCTGGTGTAAACGAGAGCGACGACCGGTTTAACCCTAAATAAGATAAACGACGTCATTTAGCACTAAGGAAAAACTACGTCGTTTAGCTTGGTCAAGGCAGAGTGGATGGGGCGATGTCGTTTTCCTCCTCCACGTGTGCTTTTTTTTTTTTTTTTTTTTAAATTGCCATGTCGGTTAAGCATGTCACCGGAAAATGCCACGTCTGCTTTTTAGCCGGATTTTGGCCAAATTGGCACTTAAGCGATCCATTTTGCTCTGATTTTGGTACTTAAGTATCACTTTCTAAACTTTTGGCACTTAAGTATCCCTCCGTGCCAAGTTTTGACACTCCAGATATCCATATCTCGATGATACTCAAAAGGAAGATTTATAGAAGCATAATATTTTCTTTCCAATTGCTTTATTTTCACAATTAACATGTAATATTGGAAGGGTTTCTGCATCATTGAATTTTCATATTTCAATGGGTCAGTTTTGTTTTTTTTTTGTTTTAAGAAGGGATTTCAAAGTTTTACGTACATTCATCTTTTCTCCACACAATGATTTATATTTTAGGGGCAGTTCTTTCAAACCCATGTAATCTCTCTCTCTCTCTCTCTCTCTTCCAAGACGAAGTTTTTATCATAACATTTCTCTATATGTGGCACACAACATTGTCAATACTGCTACTTTCGTAGAAAGTGACCTCTAGTCATGTATCATTCCCATTCTAAATACTTGAGTTACCCGCCAATGCGTGCTTTGATCTTTTTGCCTTTAGGTTTATCATTCGGGGTAATGCTATTTATGTAGTGATTGAATTGCCGAAGATATAAATAGAAAATAGTATACTGTACGTGCATAGGAAATTAGGGTTTTCCTGCTCCCAAAATGGCCCCGTGCCTTTAGTTTATTGTTCAAACCTACAAGTCGTTTCTTGTGGCGTTGAAAGTCTAACCAACAATTCTCCCCTTAAAAGACCTCTCATCATCAGCTGGCCATTATGGTTCAGCTCCCCTTTAAAATTTTGACTTTTCAATCAGTTTCTGGGATTGAAGAATCTCCGGTCAACTTAAAACAATTCCGGGCAAGATCGTACGTGGGATTTCGGTCAAAATTTGTATGAAATGCGACCTGCATATACTGGCTTCGTATCCAAGACTAAGGCCAAAAAGCTCTCACCCGACACATTTGAAGTTCGATCTCTCTCTCTCTCAGAGACACCCAACGCGCTTCTGTTTTGTTCGTATTATTAAGTCCTTCTCGAAAAGTTTGCCGCCGCTCCAGCCTCCAACTTATGGAGTAAACTTCTCAGCAAATTCGACGACCAAGGATAATACTCAGTAATTATAGAAATTAAAAAATAAAAAATAAAATAAAATAAGAGAGAGAGAGAGAGAGAGAGAGAGAGAGAGAGAGAGAGAAATCCATTGACTTCACCAATTTGGAGTTAGCTACCGATCAGGGAAAAATGGGAAAATTGATTAAAAAAATCTTAAATTTATTACATTTATCCCAATTTATTCTTACCCTTTTCAATATTGTCAATTGAATCATAAATATTTTCACGTTTTGTCAATATAGTTCATCCGGCCAATTTTGACCAGAAATCTTTGATGTGAACACAAGACAACCTATGCGTACAAGCAACGTTGATGTGGACAATTTTTATTAATTTTTTAGCAATTTTTTTATTGTCTTTTTTTTTTTTTTCTTTTTTCTTTTTTTCCTTTTCATTTTTCTCTACCAATTGTCAGGGCTTGGCCATGGTCAACGATCAACCAAAGGCAATGGCCAGTGAGTCCGCCCTCGTCGAGATCTGACATGGGGTGCTTTCTCCAACCTTGGATGAGGCTGGCCCTCACTAGAGGCTAGTGAGGTTGAGCCTCGCTAGCAAGTGTCGGCCTTGCCAACTTTTGATGAGGCTTCCCCTCACCAAAAGCCAGCTAGGGTCAACCTTGCTAGAGGGTGACCATCGCTAGCCATTGCTTTTGGCCAATCACCAGCCATTGCCAAGGCTAGGCGACCAATAGAAAAAAAAAGAAATGAAAAAAGACAATGAAATATAAAAATTAATAAATTCGAGATACTAAAATTTTTTTAAAAAAAATCTACATCAGTGCCACCCATACTATATTAAGAGGTCAAATGGACTATATTAGCAAGCATGAAAATGTTTGGAACTCGATTGGCAAAATCAAAAAGTTTATAGTTGAATAAACAAAAAAGCAATAGATTGAAAACTTGTTGGACAATTTTTCCATGGAGAAATTGTTCAACTGCTCATAAACATCACAACTTCTTCCTCTTTCAACTTATTAAGAGGTCTCATTCAATATCTTGAGCTTGTAATGCAAATCAACTAATCTCAACCAACTTCAACCCTAGGAATCAGCAAGTCCACACCACACATTCTTGAGAAACAAACACCAAAGAAACTAAAGGAATTTCGAGCGCAATCTGACTTACTATTGACACGTAAATTTTGACGGCCCATTTAATCATTAACTACATAAAAAATTGGGAAAGATCTTGATCCCTAAATAAAACATATTAGTTAAATTGCATATAGCTATTATGAGCATTTTAATAAAATCCATATAATTGCATTGGAGCTAGTGGATTTAAGTGAGGGAGGTTGTAATCTTATTTGAATTAACTAAGCTAAGCCCATAAGATGAAAAATCAAAATGAGCCCATTAAATCTTCATGGTGATCGAATATTTATAGACACGAGGGTACCAAGTTGGAATTGTTTTATTAAAAGTACACTTGGGAGCAATTAAATTTGATATTATCACAACTTGAGTTAATAAGAGAAAAGAGAAGAGTTTCCTATTGATAAAGATAGGGTATAACTCTTATAGTCCAAGATAGGAAAGTAAGGGATTTGTGTTGGAGAAATCCTCGTGAAGAGTTTTGAAGTTGACAAAACATATCCATCAGTCTAGTCTGAAAGTCTGCATACTATGTTAGTTAAAGTCTGAAGACTTCCGGACAGCCAGACTCAAGACTCAAAGTCTATCCTCATTGATAGTCTCTAATCCGTTGAAGAAAGGTTATCCAGGCTGGATGTTTTGTTCAGGATTTAACCTTATCATGCGGAGAAGATCTCGTGGCTGAAGAAGACGTATCAGAATCCTTTGATTGATCAAGTTTGATTCAATGACTGAAGATTCGATGATTGTCTAAATATTATTGGAAGGTTCTACTTATGGAAACCGAGATCACGATTGTATGGGCGAACGGGATTGATGGGCTATCAACACGTTCCTTTAATAGCTCGAACAATCTTCCTAATTGATTCCGTCCAACGGGTAGATTGGAGGAATTCCTTTGGTAAGTGCCAACGGGTATGATGGCATAAAGGAGTATATAAGGAAGATGTTCTTAGTTGTTCAAGGTGTGCGCGATAGAAGAATTCCAAAGTCTAAAGCTCCTATTTGTTTAGATAAATCCTTTGAGCAAATACTTGTATACAAAAGAGAGTCTATATTTGTGAGAGACCTTGAGGAGGTGTGGTAGAATATCTACACTTTGTGGAATCAAGGCAAAACGTGCTGTAACTTCTCTTTTGATCATAGTGAAATCCAGCCGGTGGGCTGTCAGTGCGGAAGAGTGGACGTAGGCTTGGAATAAGCCGAACCACTATAAATCCTGTGTTCAAATTTCTCTCTCTCTACCTTGATCGTATTTCAATTTGTTAAGAATTGCTTCCGTATATCGATAAATTGTTTGTGCACCTATTCACCCCCTCTAGGTGTTTATACTAGCAATATCAATTGGTATCGAGCACTGTGTACTTACTTTATTTGAAGTGTTTTACTTCATAGTAAAAGATCCATGGCTAGTATGTTGGCACCGGGGCTGATGGAAGGGCAAAGCAATGCCGAGACCACCCTACTTTGATGGAAAGGATTACAACATACGGAAGAACAAGATGAAAGCTTTCCTATGATCAAAGGATCCTGGAATGGGACGTTGTAGAAAAGGAATTACTCCTACCACTGCATCGAGTCTACGAAAGAGGAAAAGCTGAAGAATCCAGCGGAATGTCTCGGGGAAGAAATAACCAAGAGACAAACACTCGATGCAAAAGCAATTTACTCCTTATATTGTGCTTTATCACCAATTGAATATAATAGAATATCTTTTTGTGGTACAGCAAAAGAAGTTTGGGACAGATTGCATATCACCTATGAAGGAACGGTCAGTGAAGGAAACAAGAATCAACATTCTTCTCGGTCAATCGAAGCCTTGAGAATGAAACCGGGAGAATCAATATCGACATGTTTAGTCGTTTTACAGATATTGTGAATGGTCTTGAAAATCAAGGTCAACCAACTTCTAATCCCATGAAGGTAAACAAGCTACTGCGTGGACTCTCCGAGGGGATTGGAATCACATAAAGAGTTCGATAAGAGAGACGCGAGAGAATAATGCCACTATCGTTGACGAGCTGATTGGAACTCTTCAGTCCTATGAAGTGGAAAGGATCAATGAAGATGAAGATCCAAAAGGTAAGAAATCCATTGCATTAAAATCAAATGATGATTATGATGATACAGATTCTGAAGATGATATGGACGATGAGGAGCTTGCTCTCATGATAAGAAGATTCAGAAAACTAAACGAGAAAAGGAAGAAGGTTCAACTCAAAGAAACAAAGCTTTCAAAGACAGCAGACCAAGTGCATTGATGATGAGGAACCAAATAAAGATGTAGTCTGCTTTGAATGCAAGAAAAGGGACACATCGGACCCAACTTGTCCTCTTCGAAGAAGAAGAAAGGAAAAGCTGAAAAATTTCGAAAAGCTCTCAAAGCTGAAACACGGGTGATGCGAGTGTGAAGAAAGTGATAATGAATATGCCAATCTATGTCGATGGCACAATCGGACTCGGACTGAGATCGGACTCAGGATCAGACTCAGATAGTGAATTTGAGGTAAGTAATTTTAAAATTCCTGTCAAAGTTTCTAAATATATTGATGAACTATGCTTTAGTCTTAAGACTTCTCTCAAAAGAATTTCCAAATTGAAAAAAGAAAACTCAGCTCTAAAACAAAAGGAAAATGTTTTAGCGAGAAAGAGTTAAAAGTCTAGACTTGTCTGTTTCCAATCTTAAAGAAAATGAAGAAAATCTTTTAAAAGAAAATGCTTTTTAAAAACTGACTTATCAAATATATCAAAGAAATTTTCTATAGGGTCTGAAAAACTTGAGAAAATTCTTTCAGCACAAATACCTTACTTCAATAAGTCTGGTCTAGGTATGTGAGAAGAAGCAATTCCCTTGATTGATTTTCCTAAAGTAAAAGAAAGAATTAAGAAAAGGCTTTCGAGTGAGGTTTACAAAAATCACTTCAAGAAAGTTTTTGTTAAACCCGTAGGAAGAAATGCTCTCGAGATGTTCAAAGTGCAACGGTTCGGATCACTTTGAAAAAGAGTGTCCTATGGTATGGAAACCTGTTAAGAAAGTATGGGCTAATATTGTTTATCTTACTAACACCAAAGGACCCAAGAAAATTTGGGTACCAAAGAAAGCTTGAGACTTTATTTTAAATGCGGGTCTGTCAAGAAACGAGGTAAAGTGGTATCTTGACGGCGGATGCTCAAGACACATGACGGGGAGACTCAAATTGTTTTATAAAGCTTGCTCAAGTAAATGGTGGAAAAGTTTCATTTGGAGGAAACAGCAAAGGAAGTATTGTGGGATTTGGAACCGTGAAAATTGGTACTCTCACAATAAGTAATGTTTCCTTAGTGGAAGGACTCAATTACAATCTTCTCAGCATTAGTCAATTGTGTGATACTAGTTTCAAGATCTTCTTTCAAGAAGGAACATGTTCTGGAATCAGTAAAGACTCTACTCAGTCTTTCATGGGTCGAAGACATGGAAATATCTATCTTATGGATGTGAAACCAAATGAATCGCAATGTCTTATCTCAATTTAAGACGAAGCAAGCTTATGGCACAAAAAGCTTGGTCATGTCAACATGAAGCAATTAGCCAAAATCTCATCAAAGCAGCTTGTTCGAGGTCTACCAAAATTGCCATACCAAAAGACTGATTCATGCACTCCATGTATTCTGGGAAAGCAGATCCAAAAGGCGAGAAGAGTCTAGTACTGTGGCACTCGTTTCTGAAATTGAACCAAAGAGCATAGAAGAAGCTTTATCTGATGAAAGCTGGATTGAAGCTATGCAAGAAGAGCTCAGACAGTTCAGCATAAATGATGTTTGGGAATTGACATCCCAACCAAAAGGTAAAACTGTTATTTGAGCTAAATGGGTGTTCAGAAACAAGATGAACGAGAAAGGAAAAGTCGTACGAAATAAAGCAAGACTCATGGCCAAGGGATATACGCAAGAAGAAGGAATAGACTATGATGAGACTTACGCTCCGGTGGCAAGGTTAGAAGCTATTCGACTTTTACTTGCGTTTACTGTTATAAGAATTTCAGGTTATTCCAAATGGACGTCAAAAGCGCCTTCCTAAATGGATTTATCCATGAGGAAGTATATGTGGAACAACCACCAGGGTTTGAAGACCCAAAGAAGCCAGACTCAGTCTTCGGGCGAAAAAGGCTTTGTATGGTTTAAAGCAAGCACCTCGGGCTTGGTACGACGAGGTTAAGTAAGTTCCTAATACAAAATGGTTTTGTCAAAGGTAAAGTAGATACGACTTTATTTATCAAGAAGGAAAACAAAAGTTTCTTACTTGTTCAAATATATGTGGATGATATTATTTTTGGATCCTCTAATGAAAGTGCGTGCAAGAAATTTTCAAAGTCTATGCGGGATGAGTTTGAAATGAGTATGATGGGAGAGTTAACATTCTTTCTTGGTCTTCAAGTAAAACAAATGAAGGAAGGTACTTTTATTTATCAAGAAAAATATGTTAATGATCTTGTCAAAAGGTTTGGACTGGAGAAGTGCAAAAAGACCGACATACCGATGTCAAGTTCTTTAAAGATAGACAAAGATGAAGAAGGGAAGAAAGTTGATCAAAAGCTGTACAGGAGCATTATTGGATCACTTCTTTATCTTACTGCCTCTAGACCTAATATTTTGTTGAGTGTTTGCATCTGTGCTAGGTTTCAATCAGATCCTAGAGAATCCTATCTCAGTGCTGCCAAACGCATCATTAAATAGGTCGCTTCATCATCAAGCATCGGTCTTTGGTATCCTAAGAAGGGAGACTTTAAACTTCTGGGTTATTCAGACGCAGATCTGGCCGGTTGCAGAGTTGATAGAAAGAGCACTTCAGGAACTTGCCAGTTGCTTGGAAGCAGGACAGTGTCTTGGTTTTCAAGGAAACAAAGCACTGTGTCTCTTTCAACAACGAAGCAGTATGTAGCTCTTGGAAGCTGCTGTTCGTAAATTCTATGGATAAACAACAGCTAAGAGATTTTGAAATTGAAGACTCATGCACGGAGATTAATTACGACAACACCAGCGCTATCAACCTCACCAAAAATCCAATTCTCCACTCAAGAGCGAAGCATATAGAGATTCGACATCACTTTATTAGAGATCATGTTCAAAATGGAGATGTTTCAATTCAATTTGTTGACTCAAAAGAATCAACTGGCTGATATACTCACAAAGCCTTTGGAGAAAAATCAATTTGAGTCTATACGGTCCAGACTCAACATTTTGAGGTATGAGGATATCAAAGTCTAAAGACTTTCAGGACTCGGAGCTTACAAGACTTTATCTACGATCTTGGCTCGACCTTGAGCGTAAGTCTTTCTCTCTCTTAATCTTATCTTGAAAAGTACGATCATCGAGTCTTGTTTAAATTGTTGCTATATTTAATTGACGTAAATATTGCATCGATTCATTTTCAAAAGGGAAGTTATTTTTGAAATAGCTATTTTTGTGGATAAAGACAGTTATTTTGAAAAGGCATATTTTTTATTTCCTTTGTGACGGTTCGTTTACTTTTCTTTTTAGAGAACGAACACTGTCGATTTCTCTTCACTTTTCTAATCACTTCTCTCTCAAAAACCCTAGAAAGCATCGATCCTCCATTCCCGTTTGTCTTCTTCGCTTAATCTTCAAAAAGTTGTCATCTTTTAAGGAAAGTCAAGCAAGGAATCTTCCAAACACTGAGAAAGATGTCATCTTCGCGAAAGTCCTCAAGAATCGCAAGCGGGGGACCACGAGAGAATGAGTGAGGGGCCTACGCACTTCGATCTTGCGAAGATGAAGTTACTCCGGATCAGCAACCGAGCCCACAACATTCTCGGCAGCGTCATTCTCCACCATCTAGTCCTCAAGGCGTTGTTCATCAGCATCGGGAAGAAATCATCGAGGATGCAGACCCGTAAGAGTTCAAAAGCCCGCTTTTATTTACAAGCTATATCGTGCTTTAAAAAGGAATTCATACTCCTTTGAACTATGTTGATGATTTTGTTAAAGAAAAAGGGTATCGGAATGAATATATCTTTCTTCGAAAAATGGAAATTTTGGGAATCGCTCGTAAAGGGGTGGTGAGGAAACCCTTGCGAATATCCCAAGTGATCCTCGTGGCGGCGGGGGCCGAATCTGTAGATGGGAATGACGATGACAATCTGTTCGAGTCTATTTCAATCGAAAATGGGTATTGCTGCTGAAATTCAAGGAAAAATGGGAGATTTGTTCAGATCAAAGGAACAAAAGGATCGTACACGAAATTGCTGAAGCGTGGGGTGATAAACCCTAGGAGTGTGGACTTTGATTTTCTGGATCTTGTGAAAGTGAACTTGAGGGAAAAGTTCAGTTATCTTCAACTTGAAAAGTTCGCTCGACTCAACCGAGGCTTATGCTGAATTGATTTGCATATTTCTATTCGAATCTTAGCTTTTAGATGCGAATAGATTCTCCTTCAGCGTTAAAGAACAAGACTATGTTGTGGATATGAATATCTTTGGCGGAGACGTGTTAGAAGTTGAGAGAGGCAGATATCAACCAATCAAAGTTTCCATTGCTCGGGCCACACTTGAAGCTGGTGAAGGACGGGAGAACGGATGAGAATATCACCTACTCAAGGATGAATGCATTTAACATCTTGCTTCACAAGATTGTGATTAATTGCCTTCGACCGAAATCAACTTCCAAAACTGATGTTTCAAGCTCTGAGGCAAAGTTGATGTATGCCATCCTTTGTGGAAAGAAGTTTTCTCTCCCTTATCTTTGTTATGTTTCATGTATAGAGCGTGATGAAGGACAGAGGTCAACTTCCTTACCCAAGCCTTATTCGAAGTTATTCGGACATCTGAATATTCAGCCTCCGTAAATCTTTTGTGTTCGACCATGCGATCATATGGTGGTAGGACTGAAAATGGTGACCAAAATGCGTCTGAAGGAGGCGAGCAAGGAAGGTGGAGAAATTCAAGGAGAAGACTCTGCCAAATCTCATCAACTCTCTTCTGCTGCTAAGAGAAAAGGGAAGGAGCCCATGGCTGCTCCATCAAAGAGAAGAAGAGCTCTCCTCGTTGAGGATGAAGATGATGATGAAGACATCACCATCTCTGCAATGGCTTTGAAGAACTTAAGTCGTCCTGTTCCTCAGAAAGAATCAGAACAAAAGACGAGAGAAACAGAGGAGAAGGAAGAAGAAGAAAAAGAAGTAGAGGAGAAGGAAGAAGAAGAAAGAGAAGCAGAGCAAGAAGCAGAGGAAGAAAGACCTGGAGAAGAAAGAAGAGAAGAAGGAGAAACTGAGGAAATCTCTTCTCCACTGTAGGCATGGAAACGGGGGAGATCGGGGAAAAGAGTGACGTCTTCATTTCTGATACAAGTGAAGGAGTCGGTCGCTCGCCTGCGGGACCCGGAAGATGTTTATGCATCTCAATTTCCAGAGGAAGGTCATGAAGCTTCATCGCCAAACCTGCGAGATTATGCTGATCCACCATCGTCGCTTTTACTCCATCGAGATCGAGCCGAAGCAAGTACTCGGGACGATAATGGAGCAGATTTTCGCGAGAATCATGGATATTCTCTTGGAGATGCGAGGTCAAATTTATGCCTTAGGATGCGAAGTTCAAAGCTTGAAGAATGAATGTTAAGCTTCTTCCTGTTCATTGAATGATAAAATGCAAGCCCTCTCTGTTCAGAATCAGGCCAATGCCAAGAGTGAGGAGATTGCACAACTAAAGGAAGACTTTAAAAGGCTGGAAGACATCGTTCAGTCTATGGAAGATTTCCAGCTTATCCGCGTTCCCAAGCAATCTTGATTTCATCCTTTTTAATGATGACAAAAAGGGGGAGAGATGCAAGATTTGATTCAAAAACTTTTTATTCATTAAACTTTTGGATTGTTTTAAGGTTTATGGTTTGAACCTGTTTGACTTTGTTTTGTGTCTGGATAAGAACTGCCTAGACTTGGACTTGACTTTACTGCTTCTATTAACCAATATTGATATATTATGAATGGCTTAATCATATACTGGACTAACCTATTTTCTGTGATTGCAGATTCTAGTGTTATTCTATTAGCCATTTATTTCTATAAGATATGCATATGTGTTTGAGAAATGTTTTGCGGGTCAAAGTTATCCAAATCTGCAGGAAGGTTTTGTCACCATCAAAAAGGGGGAGATTGTTGGAGAAATCCTCGTGAAGAGTTTTGAAGTTGACAAAACATATCCATCATCTAGTCGAAAGTCTGCATACTACGGTTAGTTAAAGTCGAAGACTTCCGGACAGCCAGACTCAAGACTCAAAGTCTATCCTCATTGACGAGTCTCTAATCCGTTGAAGAAAGGTTATCCGAAGCTGGATGTTTTGTTCAGGATTTAACCTTATCATCACGGAGAAGATCTCGTGGCTGAAGAAGACGTATCATAATCCTTTGATTGATCAAGTTTGATTCAATGACTGAAGATTCGATGATTGTCTAAATATTATTGGAAGGTTCTACTTATGGAAACTGAGATCCTGATTGTATGAGCGAACAAGATTGATGGGCTATCAACACGTTCCTTTAATAGCTCGAAAAATCTTCCTAATTGATTCCGTCCAACGGGTAGATTGGAGGAATTCCTTTGGTAAGTGCCAACGGGTATGATGGCATAAAGGAGTATATAAGGAAGATGTTCTTAGTTGTTCAAGGTGTGCGCGATAGAAGAATTCAAAGTCTAAAGCTCCTATTTGTTTAGATAAATCCTTTGAGCGAATACTTGTATACAAAAGAGAGTCTATATTTGTGAGAGACCTTGAGGAGGTGTGGTAGAATATCTACACTGTGGAATCAAGGCAAAACTGTGCTGTAACTTCTCTTTTGATCATAGTGAAATCTAGCCGGTGGGCTGTCAGTGCGGAAGAGTGGACGTAGGCTTGGAATAAGCCGAACCACTATAAATCCCGTGTTCAAATTTCTCTCTCTCTACCTTGATCGTATTTCAATTTGTTAAGAATTGCTTCCGTATATCGATAAATTGTTTGTGCGCCTATTCACCCCCCTCTAGGTGTTTATACTAGCAATATCAATTTGATCTTAAAAGAAACCCTAAACTTACACTTTTTTTTTTTTTTGTCGGTCCTAAACTTACACTTATAAACATATGTTTTGAGGGTTCACAAAGGGGTTGGCAATACACAACTGAAAAAATGAAGGACGCGAGAGAGCAAAGAAAAAAGACATAGACGAGCTCCCTCTCTCCCACGGCCCCATAAATATATTCCAACGCACAAGTTCACGAAATTGACAAGTACGCATTCGTTAAAACACTGGGAAAAATACCAAAAAAGTCATAAACCTATTATATTGGTACCAGTTTAGTTCTAAACTTTTCAATTGGACCAATTTAGTCATAAACATTTTAATATTGGTACCAATTCAGTCAATCCGGTCAATTTTGGCCAGCCGGCGCTGACGAGGACGTCGGCCGATGGTCGGACATTGACGTGGTTTTATGATTTTTATTATTTTAATTTTTTTTCCTTTTCTTTTCCAGCGGCGGGCTCGCCTGCCGTCGACGAGGGTCGCGGCCCTCACCTGGCCCCTCCCAGGGCTGTCGACGAGGCGGCTTCGCGGATCAGGCCGAGCCAGCCTCGCCCTAGCCTTACCACGGGTGAAGGCGGCCTCGCCCTGGTTGGTGAGGCCACGGCGGCCATTGCCAAGGAGGAGGCGAGGGCCGCAAAGCCCTCACCTAGGGCTGCAGGTGAGGCAACTTAGCCCAAATCTAGGCCATCCTTCGCCCGCGGCAAGGCCAGGGTGAGGCTGGCCTCGCCCAAATCCAAGCTAAGCCACGTCACCCGCGGCCCTGGATGAGGCTGAGCGAGGGCCGCAACCCTCACTGGCGGTAGGCGAGGGCTTCGTGGCCCTTGCCGGCCACCGCTGGAAAAGAAAAGGAAAAAAAATCAATAAAAATTAATAAAAAATTCGAAAAAATAATAAAAAATCATAAAAATTGCTACATTAGCGTCCGACCACAGGCCAACGTCCACGTTAGCGTCGGCCGGATGGACTAAATTGGTACCAATATTAAAAAGTTTATAATTAAATTAGTCCAATTGAAAATTTTAGGACTGAATTGGTACAAATGCAATAGGTTTAAGACTTTTTTGGTACTTTTCCCTTAAAACATTGGATTGCACTCAAATTTTATGAAGAGCACAGTAAGACATTGTTCTTGAATTCCAGCACACAGTTTCACGAGATCGATGAGTATGCATTTGTTAAAAATATTTGGAAATATATCTTTGAAATAGAAAAGCGAACCATCGGACTTATGGATGAAGACTGAAGAGCTCAGTGCACGGTCTCACAAAAACAGCCAGTATGTGTTCGTGCTAAGTCAGAATGAAATAAAATTGTGAGGAAAGCTCTACAACACCTAGTTCTTCAACTTCGCCGAAGGAATCAAGCATCAAAGATCCATTTTGATTTTCATAGTCCCTAAGTTATATCAAGCATCAAATATTTGATGTAAGGAATCAACTCTTACACGATTTATTTTGAGATTTTAGTTGGTTCCCGAATAGGAAGTGTCCTTTTGGGTCGTATGTAATATCACGATTTCAATCTTTATAATAGTTGTTTCTTATTTTGAGTTTAATGAATATTTTGTTATGATTTATTATATTTCATGTCTTTTATTTAGTGAATTTTTCTATTTTGGAAAATACAAAAAAATGCATTACATGTCAGGATAGATTAGTTTACTAGTTAGAATTGCATATTTAAGAATCATGTAGAAATTAGTAAATTGCCTAATTTAGAATAGAATTTAATATAAATTAATTCCAAATTTTAAATTAGGTAATCATATATTTTAGGTAGTTTTCTATCTTATCCTTAAAAGCAAAATCACAAAAAAAAAAAAAAAAATTATATGACATAGGATTAGTTTCATATTTCCACATCATCATTGCCATGTCATCATAAATGACATGTCATATTTCCACATCATAATTTCATGCCATTAAATAATTGCATGTTTAGGATCATAATTTAAAGGATAAATACTATGAAAAACCCCAAATATGTTGTGACAAATTTATCCTCACTTAGTCTCCATTAAATTTTACCGTCAAATTGTTAAGGTGGACAACAAATTAACAAGTGAACCGATTTGGAGTTTTACACTTCGTTTTTCACAAGCGAACCAGTTTTTGGTTTTTTGTGGTATTAATCTAATTTAACATAAACTAACGGAGGGCAAATTTGTCATAAATATATCGGTTCGAAAAATTAGTTTGAGGTAAATTTATCAAAAATGTACTAGTTTTGGGTTTTTGATAGTTAAAAAATTAATTTTGGGTAAATTAGTCATGTGTGTACTAGTTTAAGTTTTTTGTGGCATTAACCTTAATTTAAATTGAATGTCATGCTAGAATAGTTCATATTAATTTTACTTGTCATTATAATTAGGTCATATAGATTGCATATTACATGTCATGTTGAATTAGGCACATAGCCATTATTCGACATAAAATTGCATGTCATGCATTGCATATAAATTATTTTTCATTAAAAATAAAATTCCAAAAAGAATCACTTAGAAGTCATATTTAGGCTATTCATGCATTTTTAATTGACATATTGAAGAACAATTACTGGAATTGACAGGCATTGATTGCTTTGGGGTATTTATGTTGTTGCCCTACCCTTAACACTTTATCTAGTACTTTGATTATCGGTTGTTAAATTCTTGCTAGCGCACCCGCAATGTTAGTGGCTTAAGTTAAAAACTAACCAAGATAGCTAGCAAAAGTGTTTTCAAATAAAGAGAAAATGTACCGAAATTGCGTTAGATTTATCTAGCCTAACCAAGATCGTGTATCCATGGATTTTATGGTTTGCAAAAGCATTTCTGGGGTTTCTAATTAACCCATAATGAAGTAGTGACAACTTGATTAAATTAAAATCCCAAACTTGTGATTTATTTGAGCTTAGAAAGGTTCACGCAAAGTGTTTGTTTAGTAATCATTAGTCTTCCTTTTAGAGGTTCACTTTTGAGAAGGTTGCGACAACAAGTATAGTTGGTGAAATTAACTATTGTTTTTTTTTTTTTTTTTTTAATTTGATTGTTTAACAAGTAAGCACAAGGCACTTTTTTAACAATATATATACACACACACATGCATATGTATCTATGTATATATTTCCACCATCAAGATGACTGCTCTAGATTAGACTAATTGCGTGTGCTTCGAGTTAGGAAATAATAAATTTGAAGAGGAATTAGTATTTCTAAGTTTCTCCTATTTTCCTTTGGCAATGGCCTTTCAAGTCATAATAAGAGAGGATCAAATGGGGTTTTCATTGATGTTTAACTCACACACCGGGCTTTGTCTCGTATTATTCTGTGTCCTGGAGTATAGCGACATACTTTGTGCATTCGATGTTCATTCATCTACCTAATCTGGAGGTCCATATCACCAAAAAAAAAAAATAGTTATTAGCTTTTGCACACTGCAAATTAATTTTGTCTGGCTTTAAAAATGTCATATGTTTTCAAGATCATTCGAATTGTCGATATTAGTTACGGAAAATCGTCCTTAAGTACCTGTAGAAAACGTTTTGTGGATTTTCTAGAAAGAAAAATACCTGCATATTCTTTTGAATAATTTCATTTTTTTAGTTTGATTTTTTTTTTTTTTTTGCCAATAAGACGCTACTACTTTAATCGATAGATAATTATCACGATAAACCAAAGTAGATGTCTTTTTATCGGGAAATGGAGACAAACTTATCGAAAATAAAAGTCAATGCCTCTACTTCCCGAGCAATCAAATGGATAAGAAGGACCCATGGGATTTTCCTCTCATCTTTAATATTTGCCGAAAACTGAGAACTTGGGTCGCAATTTGATTGGGTGTGACCATTTCTCCTCTCTTGAAATTTCCATGACAAACCATTTCAAAGTCGCCTTCACCAATCGATGTCCGATGGTTTCCGAATTCAGATGGATGGATTGCATTCATTAATGGTCTCACACCTTTGTCGAAACGACTGCATATTCGTCGCCTTTCGAGAACCTTTGATTAAATCAAAACCATAATTACAATTGTCTTCCCATGTTGTTCATTTGAGCAATGCACCAAACGTTGTGCATCCAACGTCCATTTAATCTTGCGAAGAAAACAAAGCTAACCCCGAGAGCAAGTTGTGTAGACAGAGTTCAAAAACTTAATCTAATTTGAGCCCTTGGTCGATCGCTAGCCACTATCATGGCCAAGTACAAGTTCGCTCTACCGTACGGCTCGCAAGCTGTCTTCAAACCCACGAGCCTCCTAAAAGTCTCACCAGAAATTCTCCGAGTGAAGACCTAATTTCGATTGCCACCGAAAGCCATTCGATTACAATGTTGTCGAAGCCCTTTCGGATTTGGACTTTTCAATATGATCTCCGTAAATGAAGAATCTCGCGTCCAACTTAACCAGTTCCAACCACCTTCGTACGATTCCGGTCGAACTCGAATCGTACCGTTTCGTGAAACCTAGTGAAAATGTGAGGGGAATGAGAGACTATAAATACGAGTGGCTCATGCACTGTAAAGCCATCACTCAAACTAGCTCCTTCTCCAAACTTGAACACTTGTTCAAAACATTTCCTATTTCTCCCTTCTCTAACAACTCTCAAAGGCACCTAGAGTGCATACTTGTTAGTACTTCCTTTCATTTCGTTTCATTTAACTCGATTTGCTAATGGAAAGATCACCGAGTTTACCTCTTCATCCTCCGACTTATGGAAATTCGATCACCATTCTGAGTATCGATGGTGGTGGGATAAGAGGGCTTATCCCTGGAACCATTCTTCATCTCCTAGAGTCAGAGCTTCAGGTGGGCATGCTGCATACGACTTTTGTCGTATCCGTCATCAATATATTTCACTGGTCTTGTTAATATATTAGCAAGCTTCACAATCTTTACAAATATCTGCTTAGTGATTTTCTTAACATAAATGTATATCAATTTTAGTGAGAAAAATACACCTTTCTGATGCATCCTTCCACCAATCCTTGGCTCGCTTTGCCTTTGGTGCCTTATGTTATCTCATTTGGAAAGTAAGAAATAACATTATCTTCCGCAATGAAAGATTATACATCCCAGCTCTAAAGGACCTCCTTTGTAAAGCTGTCAATGACAGGGCTCTTTCTTTTCCCAAGGTTCCGGACAACCCCGCAATAGAAGACTACAACTTAGTTGAAGATCCCTCCCTCCATCTTTGATTGATTTGGCTTACTATTGACGCCCCCCCCCCTTTCCTCGGCCTGATGGTTGATGATCCTATCCTTTGCTACATTGCTGCCCATCTCACTGTTGCTGGTTGATACTTCTGATGTATCTCTCCTGATCCTGTTGCGGGTTGGGTTCCCATCTTGCTGTCTCTCCTATTCTTCTTCTCCTCTTTGTGTCTATTCCTTGTGCGGGCCACAGTGTTGTGTGCTCTTTGCCCTTGGCCGCTGTTTTGGCCTCTTTTGCTGTTGCTTTTATCTGCAATGTATCTCTCTTGCAGCTCTTCCCCCCCTTTTTTCCCCTTGGCTCTGGCCCCCTTCCACTCATTTGGATTTTCTGTCCTTCTGAGTGTGAGCTGGTGCCGGGTCCCCTCCCTTTGCTGTACTTCTATATAGCTTTTTGTGCTATTGTCTATATACCTATTACCTTTTACCAAAAAAATTTTAGTGAGAAAAACAATATTCGTTAGATTTATATGCACTTAGATGATTTGCATGCAGTTCTCCTAATGCATGCATGCATGCATGTAAAAGGTTTTATGCATGCATGTTCTAAGCAAACTTTAAAAGGACAAGACTGTTTTCAGAAAATAGATGGCAAAGACGCAACCAATCTTTATATAACCTATATCTGATACACCGATCTCGAGCTAAAAATATTTTAGGAATTTTGCAGAAACTAGATGGCAAAGACGCAAGAATCGTGGACTATTTCGACGTTCTTTCTGGAACAAGCACTGGTGGCCTCGTTACTGCCATGCTAGCCACTCCAGATGAAAACAACCGCCCTGTACTCGCTGCAAAAGATATCAAAGACCTCTATCTCAATCACTGCCCTAAAATCTTCCCCCAAGACAGGTAAAGAAAAACATAAAGAAGTTGGTAATCTCTATAATGGTTTACCTATTTCTTGATTGATCGAAATTAATATATGTCCCTAAAACTATGCAGTTGCCCTTTCAAACCGGTTACGAAGATGATCAAAGCCATGGCGGGACCCAAATACGATGGAAAATACCTTCACAGTGTCGTGAGGGGGGAGCTTGGAGACAAAAGATTGCACCAAATTGACAAACGTCGTGATACCGACCTTCGACATCAAGAGCCTTCAGCCAACTATTTTCTCTAGCTACCAGGTCATTGATTGCTTCATCATCTTCTTGAAATCTAAGAGTATCCTTAGGGTTTTCAGGATATATAGACAATGAACTCTTACAAGGATTATAAACATAATTATTGTCAAATTATCGACAGCTGAAGAAAGATCCAAGCATGGATGCCTTGCTCTCGGACATATGCATTTCAACTTCAGCAGCACCAACTTATCTCCCGGTCCATCAGTTTGAAACTGAGGACTCCACGGGCAAAGTGAGAGAATTCAACCTCATTGATGGGGGCATTGCTGCAAATAATCCGGTAATATAATCATATTGGCTTCCTTGCATATGAAATCTCAAACATTAAATTCCTCTTATGAATCGTTCTTAAACAAATTAATTTCAATATGATATTTACTCGACACATAAGTTGATTAGTTCAGTCTATCATGTCCGCAACAATAACTAATTATCAGTGATATTCCCATTGTGAAGACACTGGTTGCGATGGGAGAGGTGACCAAGGCAATGGATTACCGGAGGTTCTTGGTGATCTCCCTCGGGACCGGAACTAGGAAGGCTGAGGGGAAATACACGGCACCTGAAGCGGCCAAGTGGGGAGTACTGGGTTGGTTGACCAGCGGTGGCTCCCCATTGATCGACGTCTTCAGTCATGCCAGCGCGGACATGGTCGACTACCACCTCTCTGCCGTGTTTCAAGCCCTACAACTCCACGACAATTATCTTAGGATCCAGGTATATCTAATATCTATAGATATAAACATGAAAGATGTTGTGCAGAAGAACACCCTACCTAGATGAGAAAGAAAAACAAGAATAATCAAGAACACGGAGATTTACGTGGTTCGGCGAAAAAATCCGCCTACGTCCACGGGAGAGAGAGAGACGATTTCTTATTTGAGCGTATGTCAAGAGTACAAGGTACAATGCTGAAATAAATAGATCTTTAGATCCCCACTTTCCTAAACCTAGTAGGAAATGAATTCAACCAAAAAGATAATATCAAATTTGAAACCCAAATCTAGGAAATATATTAGGAAACAAATAGTTCAAAATCTTCAAGCCTTCCTAGATTTCCCGATTGAATTTTGTGGAATTCAAGACAACATCAGCAAATCTCCACCTTTGGCTTGAATAAACCACAAGCCTCCACTTGAACCAAGAAAACGAATATATCTCTCCCTCCACCGTACCTTCACAAAGGTACGCCCGCACCTAGATTGGTGCGGCCTCCATCAACTCCAATGATGAGTGAGAGATATCAAGTCCCTACAGGACTTGAACTTCTCTGTAGTAACCGTCTTCGTGAGCATATCTGCGAGATTATCTTTAGTATGGATTTTCTTCAAAGCAATGCTACCATTCTCCACAAATTCTCGAATTTTGTGGTACCAAACTTCAATGTGTTTCGTTCTAGAATGGAACACTTGATTATTCGCGAGATATATTGCGCTCTGGCTATCACAATATAATGTAGCACTTTCTTGCTTTATACCCAACTCTGTGACCAAACCAGTCAACCATATTCATGATATTGCTAGTATGAGTACCTAGAGGGGGGTGAATAGGTATATAAAAGATTTTTCTTCAACAATTGCACAATACTAAACAGTTGAAGGAAACGATAATCAAAGTAAAGGCGAGAGAGAAGAGAAAATTGAACACGCGGTTTATAGTGGTTCGGCTTATATCAAGCCTACGTCCACTCTTCTTCACTTTGACAGCCTATTGGCTGGATTCCACTATGAACAAAGAGAAGTTACAGCACAGCTTTGCCTTAATTCCACGGTGTAGATGTTCTACCACACCTCCTCAAGATTTCTCACAAATATAGACTCTCTTTTGTATACAAGTATTCGCTCAAAGGAATTGTCTAAACAAAAAAGAGCTTCGAGACTTTGGAATTCTTCTATCGCGCACACCTTGAACAACTAAGACCGTCTTCCTTATATACTCCTTTATGCCATCATACCCGTTGGCACTTACCAAAGGAATTCCTCCAATCTACCCGTTGGACGGAATCAATTAGGAAGATTGTTCAAGCTATTAAAGGAACGTATTGATAGCCCATCAATCATGTTCGCCCATACAATCAGGATCTCGGTTTCCATAAGCAAAACCTTCCTATAATACTTAGGCAATCACCAGATCTTCAATTATCGAGTCAATCTTTGATCAATCAAAGGACTCCGTTATGTCTTCTCCAGCCACGAGATCTTCTCCAGTTGATAAGGTTAAATCCTTAATGAAACATCCAGTTTTGGATAACCTTTCTTCAACGGATTAGAGACTGTCAATGAGGATAGATTTTGAGTCTTGAGTCGGCTGTCAGGAGGTCTTGAGACTTTAAATAGCGAGAGTCGCAAGCCTTCGAGACTAGGCGATAGAAACGTTTTGTCAACTTCAAAACACTTCAAGAAGATCTCTCCAACAATCTCCCCCTTTTTGATGGTGACAAAACCTTTGCAGATTTGGATATCTTTGACTGCAAAACATTTCTCAAACACATATGCATATCTTATAGAGATAAATGGCTAACGAGAATAACACTAGAATCTGCAACCAGAGAAAATAGGTTAGTCTAGTATATGATGAAACCATCCATAAGATATCAATATTAGTTAATAGAAGCAGTCAAGTCCAAGTCTAGTTCAGTTCTCATCCAGACACAAAACAAAGTCAAACAAAGATCAAACCACAAAACAATCCAACAAACAATTAAAAGTTTAATGAATGAAAAGTTTTTTTGTTCAAATCTTGCATCTCTCCCCCTTTTTGTCATCATTAAAAAGGATGAGATGAAGTCAAGATTGCTTGGGAACACGGACAAGCTGGAAATCTTCCATAGGCGAACGATGTCTTCCAGCCTTTTAAAGTCTTCCTTTAGTTGTGCAATCTCCTCACTCTTGGCATTGGCCTGATTCGAACAGAGAGGGCTTGCATTTTATCATTCAATGAACAGGAAGAAGCTTGACCTTCATTCTTCAAGCTTTGAACTTCGCATCCCTAAGGCATAAATTTGACCTCGCATCTCCAAGAGAATATCCATGATTCTGCGAAAATCTGCTCCATTATCAGTCGAGTACTTGCTTTGGCTCGATCGATGGAGTAAATGCGGACGATGGTAGATCGGCATAATCTCGCAGGTTTGGCGATGAAACTTCATGACCTTCCTCTGGGAAACCGAGATGCATAAACATCCTGCAGGTCCGCTGGTGAGCACCTGACTCCTTCACTTGCATCTGGATATGAAGACTTCACTCCTTTCTCCTGATCTCCCCCTGTTTCCATGCCTACAGGTGGAGAAGAGTGTTCCTCAGGTTCTCCATCTTCTCTTCTTTCTTCTTCAGGTCTTTCCTCCTCTCTTTCTTTTTCAGCTTCTATTTCTTCTTCTTCCTTCTCCTCTGCTTCTTTCGTCATTTGTTCCGATTCTTTCTGTGGAACAGGACGACTTAAATTCTTCAAAGCCAATGCGAGAGATGGTGATGTCTTCCTCATCATCTTCATCCTCAATGAGGAGAGCTCTTCTTCTCTTGGATGGAGCAACCATGGGCTCCTTCCTTTTTTTTTTTTTAGCTGCGAAGAGATTTGATGAGATTTTGCAGGAGTTTTCTCCTTGAATTTCTCCAACTCCTTGCTCGGTTCCTTCGGACGCATTTTGGTCACCATTTTCAGTCCTACCACCATATGATCGCATGGTCGAACACAAAAGATTTGTGGAGGCTGAATATTTAGATGTCTCGAATAACTTCGTAACAAGGCTTGGGTAAGGGAGTTGACCTTTGTCCTTCATCATTGCTCTATACATGTGAAACATCACGGTGTGAGGAGAGAAAACCTTTTTCCAAAGAGAATGGCATACATCAGCTTGGCCTCGAACTTGAAACATCGGTCTTGGAAGTTGATTTCGGTCGGAGGCAATTAATCACAATCTTGTGAAGCAAGATGTTGAATGCACCCATCCTTAAGTATGTGATCTTTTCATCTGTTCTCCTGTCCTTCACCAGTTCAAGTGTGGCCCGAGCAATGGAAACTTTGATTGGTTGATATCTTCCTCTTTCCACTTCTAACACATTTGCCAGCATATTCATATCCACAACATAGTCTTGGTCTTTAACGCTGAAAGAGAATCTATTCGCATCCAAAAAGCTTAGATTTGAATAGAAATATGTAGTTAATTCAGCATAGGCCTCTGTAGAGTCAGAGCAAAATTTTTCAAGTTGAAGATAACTAAACTTTTCCCTCAAGTTCACATTCACAGCATCCAGAAAATCAAAATCCACACTCCTAGGGTTTATTACCCCACGCTTCAGCAATTTCGAGTACGAGATCCTTTTGCTCCTTTGATCTGAACAAATCTCCCCTTTTTCCTTGATTTTCAACCGCAACACCCATTTTTGGTTGAAATTGATTGTACAATTTGTCATCATCATTCCCATCTACAGGATTCGGCCCCCAGTCACGAGGATCACTTGGGATAATTGCAAGGGTTTCCTCAGCCACCCCGTTTCGAGCAATTCCCAAACTTTCCATTTTTCGCAGAAAGATATATTCGTTCCCATGTCCTTTGTCTTTAAGAAAATCATCAATGTAGTTCAAAGGAGTACGAATTTCTTTTAAGGCACGATATAATTGGTAAATATAAGCGGGCTTTTTGAACTCTTACGGGGTCTCGCATCCTCGATGATTTCTTCCCCGTTGTTGATGATCAACGCCTTGAGGACTAGATGGAGGAGAATGACACTGTTGAGAGAATGTTGTGGGCTCGCTTGCTGTTCTGGAGTCACTTCTTCTTGCAAGATCGAAGTGCGTAGGCCCCTTACTCATTCGCCGTGGTCCCCTGCTTGCGATTCTCGAAGACTTTTTTGAAGATGACATCTTTCTCAGTTTTTGGAAGATTCCTTGCTTGACTTTCCTAGGAAAGATGACAACTTTTTGAGGATTTAAACGAAGAAGACAAACGGGAATGGAGGATCGATGCTTTCTAGGGTTTTTGAGAGAAAAGTGAAGAGGAATCGACAGTGCACGATCGGTTAAAAAGAGGGATAAACGAACCATCACAAAGGAAATAAAAAATGCCTTTTCAAAATAACTGTCTTTTTCCGCAAAAATAGCCATTTCAAAAATAACTTCATTTTTGAAAATGAAACGATGCAATATTTACGTCAATTAAATATAGCAACAATTTAAACACAGTCTGATGATCGTACCTTTTCAAGATGAGATTCAAGAGAGAAAGACTTACAGTCTGACGGACGTACCAAGACTTACAGTCTGACAACTCAAATTGATTTTTCTCCAAAGGCTTTGTGAATAAATCCGCCAGTTGATTCTTTGAGTCAACAAATTGAATTGAAACATCTCCATTTTGAACATGGTCTCTAATAAAGTGATGTCGAATCTCTATATGCTTTGCTCTTGAGTGGAGAATTGGATTTTGGTGAGGTTGATAGCGCTGGTGTTGTCGCAATTAATCTCCGTGCATGAGTCTTCAATTTCAAAGTCTCTTAGCTGCTGTTTTATCCATAGAATTTGCGAATAGCAGCTTCCAAGGGCTACATACTCGCTCGTTGTTGAAAGGGACACGAGTGCTTTGTTTCCTTGAAAACCAAGACACATCTGCTTCAAGCAGCGGCAAGTTCCCGAAGTGCTTTTTCTATCAACTCTGCAACCGGCCAGATCTGCATCTGAATATCCCAGAAGATTAAAGTCTCCCTTCTTAGGATACCAAAGACCGATGCTTGATGATGAAGCAACGTATTTAATGATGCGTTTCGCAGCACTGAGATGGGATTCTCTAGGATCTGATTGAAACCTAGCACAGATGCAAACACTCAACAAGATGTCGGGTCTAGAAGTAGTAAGATAAAAAGAGTGAACCAATGATGCTCCTGTACAGCTTTTGATCAACTTTCTTCCCTTCTTCATCTTTGTCTATCTTCAAAGAACTTGATATCGGTATGTCGGTCTTTTTGCACTTTTCCAGTCCAAACCTTTTGACAAGATCATTAACATATTTTTCTTGATAAATAAAAGTTCCTTCCCTTGATTGTTTTACTTGAAGACCAAGAAAGAATGTTAACTCTCCCATCATACTCATTTCAAACTCATCCTGCATAGACTTAGAAAATTTCTTGTGTAGATTTTCATTAGAGGATCCGAAAATAATGTCATCCACATATATTTGAACAAGTAAAAAACTTTTGTTTTCCTTTTTGATAAATAAAGTCGTATCTACTTTACCTTTGACAAAACCATTTTGTATTAAAAACTTACTTAATCTGTCGTACCAAGCTCGAGGTGCTTGCTTTAAACCATACAAAGCCTTTTCGGTCAAGAGTGAGTCTGGTTTCTTTGGGTCTTCAAACCCCGGTGGTTGTTCCACATAAACTTCCTCATGGATAAATCCATTTAGGAAGGCGCTTTTGACGTCCATTTGGAATAACCTGAAATTCTTATAACAAGCAAACGCAAGTAATAGTCGAATAGCTTCTAACCTTACTCTTTTGGAGCGTAAGTCTCATCATAGTCTATGCCTTCTTTTGCGTATATCCCTTGGCCACGAGTCTTGCTTTGTTTCGTACGACTTTTCTTTCTCATTCATCTTGTTTCTGAACACCCATTTAGCTCCAATAACAGTTTTACCTTTTGGTTTGGATGTCAATTCCCGGACATCATTAATGTTGAACTGTCGAGCTCTTCTTGCATAGCTTCAATCCAGCTTTCATCGGATAAAGCTTCTTCTATGCTTTTTGGTTCAATTTTAGAAACGAGAGCCACATCACTAGACTTTTCTCGCCTTTTGGATATGGTGCGAATTCCTTCATTAATTTCGCCGATTATAAGATCTTTGGGATGACTGGACTTATGCTTCCAATTACTTGTTGATTTGTCTGGTTGATGATCTCTCTCTTTGTTTGGATCTTCACGAACATCCCGATGCTGGTTTTCAGTCCGAGATGCTTCTTGAGTTGTAAGCTTTGGAAGGTTCAGGCGAGGGTTCGACTCTTCTTGATGAGTCGACTTGATTCATCTTGCGTTGAGTCTTGAAATTTGACATTCATTGACTCCTCCACGAGGCGGCTCTTCTTGTTATAGACTCGAAGGCTTTGCTTGATGTAGAATATCCAAGGAAGATACCTTCATCTCGATCTTTCTTCAAACTTACCAACTCGATCTTTTGCATTTTTCAATATAAAACATTTGCAACCGAATACATGAAAGTATGAAACAATAGGCTTCTTATCTTTGAATAACTCATAAGGCGTTTTCTCTAGAATAGGTCTTAAGAAGACTCTATTGATGATATAGCATGCTGTTGAAACAGCTTCAGCCCAAAATCGTGAAGAAATCTTGCTTTCAATTAAAAGAGTTCTAGCCATTTCTTGAAGAGATCTGTTCTTTCTTTCCACAACTCCATTTTGCTGAGGAGTATATGGTGAGGAGAACACATGATTAAAGCTAGATTCATCACAAAATTTTGTAAAATCTTGATTTTCAAATTCACCTCCATGATCTGTTCTTATACTTGAGATAACACATCATTTTTCATTTTGAACCTTTTTAGCAAACTTTTCAAAATACGAGAAGGTTTCGGAATTACTTGCAAGGAATATACCCAAGTAAAACGGGAGTAATCGTCCACAATTACTAGGCAATATTTCTTACCTCCAATACTCTGTGTTCTGGTTGGTCCGAAGAGATCCATATGCAGCAAGCGTAATACATGATTAGTAGAGACATGATTTATTGGCTTAAATGAATTTCTTACCGCTTTCCCAAAATACATGGAGTGCATGGATCAGTCTTTTGATAAGGTAATTTGGGTAGTCCTCGAACAAGCTGCTTTGATGAAATTTTGGCTAATTGCTTCATGTTGACATGACCAAGCTTTATGTGCCATAAGCTTGCTTCGTCTTGAATTGAGATAAAACATTGCGATTCATTTGGTTTCACATCCAGAAGATAGATGTTTCCATGTCTTCGACCCATGAAAGATCGAGTAGAGTCTTTGCGATTCCAAAACATATTCATTCTTGAAAGAAGATCTTGAAACCAGTATCACACAATTGACTAATGCTGAGAAGATTGTAATTGAGTCCTTCCACTAAGGAAACATTACTTATTGTGAGATTTCCAATTTTCACGGTTCCAAATCCCACAATACTTCCTTTGCTATTTCCTCCAAATGAAACTTTTCCACCATTTACTTGAGCAAGCTTTATAAAACAATTTGAGTCTCCTGTTATGTGTCTTGAGCATCCACTTTCAAGATACCACTTTACCTTTTTCTTCACGGTGACCTCAAATTCACTGTCTGAGTCTGATTGTGCCATTAGACATAGATTGGCATATTCATTATCGTTTCTTCACACTCGTATCACTCCAGGTTTCGGCTTTGAGAGCTTTTCGAAATTTTTCAGCTTTTCTCTTCTTCTTCGAAGAGGACAGGTTGGTACGATGTATCCATTTTTCTTACATTCAAAGCAGACTACGTCTTTGTTTGGTTCCTCATCATCAACGAGACTTGGTCTCGCTGTCTTTGAAAGCTTTTGTTTCTTTGAGTTGAACCTTCTTCCTTTTCTATTCAGTTTTCTGAATCTTCTTATCATGAGAGCAAGCTCTCATCGTCCATATCATCTTCAGAATCTGTATCATCATAATCATCATTTGATTTTAATGCAATGGATTTCTTACCTTTTGGATCTTCATCTTCAATGATTCATTCCACTTCATAAGACTGAAGAGTTCCAATTAGCTCGTCGACAGATAGTGGCATAATTCTTTGTGTCTCTCTTATCGAGGTCTTTATGTGATTCCAATCCTGGAGAGTCCACGCAAAAGTAGCTTGTTTACCTTCATGGGATCAGAAGTTGGTTGACCTTGATTTTCAAGACCATTTACAATATCTGTAAAACGACTAAACATGTCGGATATAGATTCTCCTGGTTTCATTCGAAGGCTTCGTATTGACCGAGAAGAATGTTGATTCTTGTTTCCTTCACTCGATACGTTCCATCATAGGTGATATGCAATCTGTCCCAAACTTCTTTTGTTGTAACACAAGAAGATATTCTATTATATTCAGTTGGTGAAAAAGCACAATATAAGGAGTAAATTGCTTTTGCATCGAGTGCTTGTCTCTTGATTATCTCTTCCTGAGTCATTCGCTTTGGTTTCATCAGTTTCTTTTCCTCTTTCAGGGCGATGCGTGGTAGGAGTAATTCCTTTTCTACAACGTCCCATTCCGAGGATCCTTTGATCGTAGGAAAGCTTTCATCTTGTTCTTCCAGATGTTGTAATCCTTTCCATCAAAGTAGGGTGGTCTAGTATTGCTTTGCCCTTCCATCAGCCCGGTGCTAGCATACTAGCCATAGAGCTTTACTACGAAGTAAAACACTTCAAATAAAGTAAGTACACAGGCTCTGATACCAATTGATATTGCTAGTATGAGTACCTAGAGGGGGGTGAATAGATATATAAAAGATTTTTCTTCAATAATTGCACAATACTAGACAGTTGAATGAAACGATAATCAAAGTAAGACTAAGAGAAGAGAAAATTGAACACGCGGTTTATAGTGGTTCGGCTTATATCAAGCCTGATATTGCTAGTATGAGTACCTAGAGGGGGGTGAATAGATATATAAAAGATTTTTCTTTAACAATTGCACAATACTAGACAGTTGAAGAAAACGATAATCAAAGTAAGACTGAGAGAAGAGAAAATTGAACACGCAGTTTATAGTGGTTCGGCTTATATCAAGCCTACGTCCACTCTTCTTCACTGACAGCCTATTGGCTGGATTCCACTATGAACAAAAGAGAAGTTACAGCACAGCTTTGCCTTGATCCCACAGTGTAAATGTTCTACCACACCTCCTCAAGATTTCTCACAAATATAGACTCTCTTTTGTATACAAGTATTCGCTCAAAGGAATTGTCTAAACAAAAAGGAGCTTCAGACTTTGGAATTCTTCTATAGCGCACACCTTGAACAACTAAGACCGTCTTCCTTATATACTCCTTTATGCCATCATACCCGTTGGCACTTACCAAAGGAATTCCTCTAATCTACCTGTTGGACAGAATCAATTAGGAAGATTGTTCAAGCTATTAAAGGAACGTGTTGATAGCCCATCAATTCTGTTCGCCCATACAATCGGGATCTCGGTTTCCATAGCGAGAACCTTCCAATAATATTTAGGCAATCACCGGATCTTCAATTATCGAGTCAATCTTCGATCAATCAAAGGACTCCGTTATGTCTTCTCCAGCCATGAGATCTTCTCCAGTTGATAAGGTTAAATCATTAACGGAACATCCAGTTCTAGATAACCTTTCTTCAACGGATTATAGACTGTCAATGAGGATAGACTTTGAGTCTTCAGTCTGGCTGTCCGGAGGTCTTCGGACTTTAAATAGCAGAGTCTGCAAGCCTTCGAGACTAGGCGATAGAAACGTTTTGTCAACTTCAAAACACTTCAAGAGGATTTCTCCAACAATCTCCCCCTTTTTGATGGTGACAAAACCTTCCTGCAGATTTGGATATCTTTGACCGCAAAAACATTTCTCAAACACATATGCATATCTTATAGAGATAAATGGCTAACAGAATAACACTAGAATCTGCAACCACATAAAATAAGTTAGTCCAGTATATGATGAAGCCATCCATAAGATATCAATATTAGTTAATAGAAGCAGTTAAGTCCAAGTCTAGTTCAGTTCTCATCCAGACACAAAACAAAGTCAAACATAGTTCAAACCACAAAACAATCCAACAAACAATTAAAAGTTTAATGAATGAAAAGTTTTTGTTCAAATCTTGCATCTCTCCCCCTTTTTGTCATCATTAAAAAGGATGAGATGAAGTCAAGATTGCTTGGGAACGCGGACAAGCTGGAAATCTTCCATAGCGAACGATGCCTTCCGGCCTTTTAAAGTCTTCCTTTAGTTGTGCAATCTCCTCACTCTTGGCATTGGCCTCGATTCGAACGAGAGGGCTTGCATTTTATCATTCAATGAACAGGAAGAAGCTTGACCTTCATTCTTCAAGCTTTGAACTTCGCATCCCAAGGCATAAATTTGACCTCGCATCTCCAAGAGAATATCCATGATTCTGCGAAAATCTGCTCCATTATTAGTCGAGTACTTGCTTTGGCTCTATCGATGGAGTAAATGCGACGATGGTAGATTAGCATAATCTCGCGCAGGTTTGGCGATGAAACTTCATGACCTTCCTCTGGAAACTGAGATGCATAAACATCCTCTGGGTCTGCTGGTGAGCGACTGACTCCTTCACTTGCATCTGGATATGAAGACTTCACTCCTTTCTCCTGATCTCCCCCTGTTTCCATGCCTACAGGTGGAGAAGAGTGTTCCTCAGGTTATCCATCTTCTCTTCTTTCTTCTTGGTCTTTCCTCCTCTCTTTCTTTTTCAGCTTCTATTTCTTCTTCTTCCTTCTCCTCTCGCTTCTTTCGTCATTTGTTCCGATTCTTTCGTGGAACAGACGACTTAAATTCTTCAAAGCCAAAGCAGAGATGGTGATGTCTTCCTCATCATCTTCATCCTCAACGAGGAGAGCTCTTCTTCTCTTGGATGGAGCAACCATGGGCTCCTTCCCTTTTTTTTAGCTGCAGAAGAGATTTGATGAGATTTTGCAGGAGTCTTCTCCTTGAATTTCTCTAACTCCTTGCTCAGTTCCTTCAGACGCATTTTAGTCACCATTTTCAGTCCTACCACCATATGATCGCATGGTCGAACACAAAAGATTTGTGGAGGTTGAATATTCAGATGTCTGAATAACTTCGTAACAAGGCTTGGGTAAGGGAGTTGACCTTTGTCCTTCATCATTGCTCTATACATGTGAAACATCACAATGTGAGGGAGAGAAAACCTTTTTCCAAAGAGAATAGCATACATCAGCTTGGCCTTTGAACTTGAAACATCAGTCTTGGAAGTTGATTTCTGTCGGAGGCAATTAATCACAATCTTGTGAAGCAAGATGTTGAATGCACCCATCCTTAAGTAGGTGATCTTTTCATCTGTTCTCCTATCCTTCACCAGTTCAAGTGTGGCCCGAGCAATAGAAACTTTGATTGGTTGATATCTTCCTATTTCCACTTCTAACACATCTGCCAGTATATTCATATCCACAACATAGTCTTGGTCTTTAACGCTGAAAGAGAATCTATTCGCATCCAAAAAGCTTAGATTTGAATAGAAATATGTAGTTAATTCAGCATAGGTCTCTGTAGAGTCAGAGCAAAATTTTTCAAGTTGAAGATAACTAAACTTTTCCCTCAAGTTCACATTCACAGCATCCAAAAAATCAAAATCCACACTCCTAGGGTTTATTACCCCACGCTTCAACAATTTTGAGTACAAATCCTTTTGCTCCTTCGATCTGAACAAATCTCCCCTTTTTCCTTGATTTTCAACCGTAACACCCATTTTTGGTTGAAATTGACTGTACAATTTGTCATCATCATTCCCATCTACAGGATTCGGCCCCTAGTCACGAGGATCACTTGGGATATTTGCAAGGGTTTCCTCAGCCACCCCTTTTCGAGCAATTCCCGAACTTTCCATTTTTCGCAGAAAGATATATTCATTCACATGTCCTTTGTCTTTAAGAAAATCATCAATGTAGTTCAAAGGAGTACGAATTTCTTTTAAGGCACGATATAATTGGTAAGTATAAGCGGGCTTTTGAACTCTTACGAAGGTCTCGCATCCTCGATGATTTCTTCCGTTGTTGATGATCAACGCCTTGAGGACTAGATGGAGGAGAATGACGCTGTTGAGAATGTTGTGGGCTCGCTTGCTGTTCTGGAGTCACTTCTTCTTCAATAATATCGAAGTGCGTAGGCCCCTCACTCATTCGCCGTGGTCCCCTGCTTGCGATTCTCGAAGATTTTCTTGAAGATGACATCTTTCTCAGTTTTTTGGAAGATTCCTTGCTTGACTTTCCCAGGAGAGATGACAACTTTTTGAGGATTAAACGAAGAAGACAAACGAGAATGGAGGATCGATGCTTTCTAGGGTTTTTGAGAGAAAAGTGAAGAGGAATCGACAGTGCACGATCGGTTAAAAAGAGGGATAAACGAACCGTCACAAAGGAAATAAAAATGCCTTTTCAAAATAACTGTTTTTCCGCAAAACTAGCCATTTCAAAAATAACTTCCTTTTTGAAAATGAAACGATGCAATATTTACGTCAATTAAATATAGCAACAATTTAAACACGATCGATGATCGTACCTTTTCAAGATGAGATTCAAGAGAGAAAGACTTACAGTCGACGGACGTACCAAGCGTCTTTCGAGATAAAGTCTTGTAAGTCCGAGTCGAAAGTCTTTGACTTTGATATCCTCATACCTCAAAACGTTGAGTCTAGAATGTATAGACTCAAATTGATTT
The DNA here is from genome assembly GCA_014182545.1 of Eucalyptus globulus. Classification (NCBI taxonomy): domain Eukaryota; kingdom Viridiplantae; phylum Streptophyta; class Magnoliopsida; order Myrtales; family Myrtaceae; genus Eucalyptus; species Eucalyptus globulus. The sequence goes on from CM024722.1 coordinate 1,098,969, forward strand.
TTCTCCAAAGGCTTTGTGAATATATCCGCCGGTTGATTCTCGAGTCAACAAATTGAATTGAAACATCTCCATTTTGAACATGGTCTCTAATAAAGTGATGTCGAATCTCTATATGTTTTGCTCTTGTGTGGAGAATTGGATTTTTGGTGAGGTTGATAGCGTTGGTATTGTCGCAATTAATCTCCGTGCATGTGTCTTCAATTTCAAAGTCTCTTAGCTGCTGCTTTATCCATAGAATTTGCGAACAGCAGCTTCCAAGGGCTACATACTCTGCTTCTGTTGTTGAAAGGGACACAGTGCTTTGTTTCCTTGAAAACCAAGACAACATCCCCCGCTTCCAAGCAACTAGCAAGTTCTGAAGTGCTTTTTCTATCAACTGCGCAACCGGCCAGATCTGCGTCGAATATCCCCCAGAAGATTAAAGTCTCCTTCTTAGGATACCAAAGACCGATGCTTGATGATGAAGCAACGTATTTAATGATGCGTTTCGCAGCACTGAGATGGGATTCTCTAGGATCTGATTGAAACCTAGCACAGATGCAAACACTCAACAAGATGTCAAGTCTAGAAGTAGTAAGATAAAGGAGTGAACCAATGATGCTCCTGTACAGATTTTGATCAACTTTCTTCCCTTCTTCATCTTTGTCTATCTTCAAAGAACTTGACATCGGTATGTCGGTCTTTTTGCACTTTTCCAGTCCAAACCTTTTGACAAGATCATTAACATATTTTTCTTGATAAATAAAAGTTCCTTCCCTTGATTGTTTTACTTGAAGACCAAGAAAGAATGTTAACTCTCCCATCATACTCATTTCAAACTCATCCTGCATAGACTTAGAAAATTTCTTGCACAGATTTTCATTAGAGGATCCGAAAATAATGTCATCCACATATATTTGAAGAAGTAAGAAACTTTTGATTTCCTTTTTGATAAATAAAGTCGTATCCACTTTACCTTTGACAAAACCATTTTGTATTAAGAACTTACTCAATCTGTCGTACCAAACTCGAGGTGCTTGCTTTAAACCATACAAAGCCTTTTCAGCCCGAACACGAGTCCGGGCTTCTTTGGGTCTTCAAACCCTGGTGGTTGTTCCACATAAACTTCCTCATGGATAAATCCATTTAGGAATGCGCTTTTGACGTCCATTTGGAATAACCTGAAATTCTTATAACAAGCAAACGCAAGTAATAGTCGAATAGCTTCTAACCTTGCTCGGAGCGTAAGTCTCATCATAGTCTATTCTTTCTTCTTGCGTATATCCCTTCGCCACGAGTCTTGCTTTGTTTCGTACGACTTTTCCTTTCTCATTCATCTTGTTTCGAACACTCATTTAGCTCCAATACAGTTTTACCTTTTGGTTTGGATGTCAATTCCCAGACATCATTAATGTTGAACTATCGAGCTCTTCTTGCATAGCTTCAATCCAGCTTTCATCGATAAAGCTTCTTCTATGCTTTTTGGTTCAATTTTAGAAACGAGAGCCACATCACTAGACTCTTCTCGCCTTTTGGATGGTGCGAATTCCTTCATTAATTTCGCCGATTATAAGATCTTTGGGATGACTGGACTTATGCTTCCAATTACTTGTTGATTTGTCCGGTTGATGATCTCTCTCTTTGTTTGGATCTTCACGAACATCCCGATGCTGGTTTTCCAGTCCGAGATGCTTCTCGAGTTGTAAGCTTTGGAAGGTGCTGGAGAGCGGGTTGGACTCTTCTTGATGAGTCGACTTGATTCATCTTGCGTTGAGTCTTGAAATTTGACATTCATTGACTCCTCCACGGTCGGCTCTTCTTGTTATAGACTCGAAGGCTTTGCTTGATGTAGAATATCCAAGGAAGATACCTTCATCGATCTTTCTTCAAACTTACCAACTCGATCTTTTGCATTTTTCAATATAAAACATTTGCAACCGAATACATGAAAGTATGAAACAATAGGCTTCTTATCTTTGAATAACTCATAAGGCGTTTTCTCTAGAATAGGTCTTAAGAAGACTCTATTGATGATATAGCATGCTGTTGAAACAACTTCAGCCCAAAATCGTGAAGAAATCTTGCTTTCAATTAAAAGAGTTCTAGCCATTTCTTGAAGAGATCTGTTCTTTCTTTCCACAACTCCATTTTGCTGAGGAGTATATGGTGAGGAGAACACATGATTAAAGCTAGATTCATCACAAAATTTTGTAAAATCTTGATTTTCAAATTCACCTCCATGATCTGTTCTTATACTTGAGATAACACATCCTTTTTCATTTTGAACCTTTTTAGCAAACTTTTCAAAATACGAGAAGGTTTCGGAATTACTTGCAAGGAATATACCCAAGTAAAACGGGAGTAATCGTCCACAATTACTAGGCAATATTTCTTACCTCCAATACTCGTGTTCTGGTTGGTCCGAAGAGATCCATATGCAGAATCGTAATACATGATTAGTAGAGACATGATTTATTGGCTTAAATGAATTTCTTACTTGCTTTCCCAAATACATGGAGTGCATGGATCAGTCTTTTGATAAGGTAATTTGGGTAGTCCTCGAACAAGCTGCTTTGATGAAATTTTGGCTAATTGCTTCATGTTGACATGACCAAGCTTTTACGTGCCATAACCTTGCTTCGTCTTGAATTGAGATAAAACATTTCGATTCATTTGGTTTCACATCCAGAAGATAGATGTTTTCATGTCTTCGACCCATGAAAGACTGAGTAGAGTCTTTACTGATTCCAAAACATATTCATTCTTGAAAGAAGATCTTGAAACCAGTATCACACAATTGACTAATGCTGAGAAGATTGTAATTGAGTCCTTCCACTAAGGAAACATTACTTATTGTGAGATTTCAATTTTCACAGTTCCAAATCCCACAATACTTCCTTTGCTATTTTCTCCAAATGAAACTTTTCCACCATTTACTTGAGCAAGCTTTATAAAACAATTTGAGTCTCCTGTCATATGTCTTGAGCATCCACTGTCAAGATACCACTTTACCTTTTTCTTGACGGTGACCTGCAATTAAAAAAGAGTCTCAAGCTTTCTTTGGTACCCAAACTTTCTTGGGTCCTTTGGTGTTAGTAACATAAGCAGTATTAGCCCATATTTTTCTTAACAGGTTTCCAAAGCATAGGACACTCTTTTTCAAAGTGATCCGGACTGTTGCATTTTGAATATCTGAGAGCATTTCTACCTACAGATTTTACAAAAACTTTCTTGAAGTGATTTTTGTAAGCCACTCTCGAGAGTCTTTTCTTAATTCTTTCTTTTACTTTAGGAAAATCAATCAAGGGAATTGTTTCTGCTGTCATACCTAGGCCGGACTTATTGAAGTAAGGTCTTTGAGCTGAAAAGAATTTTCTCAAAGTTTTCAGACCTATTGAAAATTTCTTTGAAATATTTGATAAGTCTGTTTTTAAAAGAGCATTTTCTTTTAAAAGATTATCTTCATTTTCTTTAAGAGTGGAAACTTGTCAAGACTAGACTTTTAACTCTTTCTACTAAAACATTTTCCTTTTGTTTTAGAGCTGAGTTTTCCTTTTTCAGTTCGGAAATTCTTTTGAGAGAAGTCTTAAGACTAAAACATAGTTCATCAATGTATTTAGAAACTTTGACAGGAATTTTAAAATTATTTGCCTCAAATTCACTGTCAAGTCGATCCAGTAGAGTCGATTGTGCCATCAGACATAGATTGGCATAATCATTATCACTTTCTTCACACTGATCACTCTCAGGTTTCGGCTTTGAGAGCTTTTCGAAATTTTTTAGCTTTTCTTCTATTCTTCTTCAGAAGAGGACAATTGGGTCTGATGTGTCCCTTTTTCTTACATTCAAAGCAGACTACGTCTTTGTTTGGTTCCTCATCACCAACAGACTTGGTCTGCTGTCTTTGAAAGCTTTGTTTCTTTGAGTTGAACCTTCTTCCTTTTCTATTCAGTTTTCTGAATCTTCTTATCATGAGAGCAAGCTCCTCATCGTCCATATCATCTTCAGAATCTGTATCATCGGAATCATCATTTGATTTTAATGCAATGGATTTCTTACCTTTTGGATCTTCATCTTCATTGATCCGTTCCACTTCATAAGTCTGAAGAGTTCCAATTAGCTCGTCGACAGATAGTGGCATAATTCTTTGCGTCTCTCTTATCGAGGTCTTTATGTGATTCCAATCCCCTGGAGAGTCCACGCAGTAGCTTGTTTACCTTCATGGGATCGAAGTTGGTTGACCTTGATTTTCAAGACCATTCACAATATCGTAAAACGACTAAACATGTCGATATAGATTCTCCTGGTTTCATTCTCAAGGCTTCGTATTGACGGAGAAGAATGTTGATTCTTGTTTCCTTCACTGACCGTTTCCTTCATAGGTGATATGCAATCTATCCCAAACTTCTTTTGCTGTAACACAATAAGATATTCTATTATATTCAGTTGGTGACAAAGCACAATATAAGGAGTAAATTGCTTTTGCATCGAGTGCTTGTCTCTTGATTATCTCTTCCTGAGTCATTCCGCTTGTCTCATCGTTTCTTTTCCTCTTTCGAGACCGATGCAAGTGGTAGGAGTAATTCATTTTTCTACAACGTCCCATTCCGAGAGGATCCTTTGATCGTAGGAAAGCTTTCATCTTGTTCTTCCGATGTTGTAATCCTTTCCATCAAAGTAGGGTGGTCTGGTATTGCTTTGCCCTTCCATCAGCCCTGGTGCTAGCATACTAGCCATGGATCTTTTTTTACTGAAGTAAAACACTTCAAATAAAGTAAGTACACAGTGCTCGATACCAATTGATATTGCTAATATGAGTACCTAGAGGGGGTGAATAGGTATATAAAAGATTTTTCTTTAACAATTGCACAATACTAGACAGTTGAAGAAAACGATAATCAAAGTAAGGCGAGAGAAGAGAAAATTGAACACGTGGTTTATAGTGGTTCGGCATATCAAGCCTACGTCCACTCTTCTTCACTGACAACCTATTGGCTGGATTCCACTATGAACAAAAGAGAAGTTACAGCACAGCTTTGCCTTGATTCCACAGTGTAGATGTTCTACCACACCTCCTCAAGATTTCTCACAAATATAGACTCTCTTTTGTATACAAGTATTCGCTCAAAGGAATTGTCTAAACAAAAAGGATCTTCAGACTTTGGAATTCTTCTATCGCGCACACCTTGAACAACTAAGACCGTCTTCCTTATATACTTCTTTATGCCATCATACCCGTTGGCACTTACCAAAGGAATTCCTCCAATCTACCCGTTGGACAGAATCAATTAGGAAGATTGTTCAAGTTATTAAAGGAACGTGTTGATAGCCCATCAATTTTGTTCGCCCATACAATCAGGATCTCGGTTTCCATAAGCATAACCTTCCAATAATATTTAGGCAATCACCGGATCTTCAATTATCGAGTTAATCTGCGATCAATCAAAGGACTCCGTTATGTCTTCTCCAGCCATGAGATCTTCTCCAGTTGATAAGGTTAAATCCTTAACGGAACATCCAGTTCTGGATAACCTTTCTTCAACGGATTAGAGACTGTCAATGAGGATAGACTTTGAGTCTTGAGTCTAGCTGTCCGAAGGTCTTCAGACTTTAAATAGCAGAGTCTGCAAGCCTTCAGACTAGACTGATAGAAACGTTTTGTCAACTTCAAAACACTTCAAGAAGATTTCTCCAACAATTCCCTCCTTCATAGCCTCAGTTACTGCCATATACTCAGCTTCGGTTGTAGACAATGCTACAATAGGTTGAAGCATTGCCTTCCACGAAATAGCTCCATCGCCATGAGTAAAGACATATCCCGTGATGGACCTTCGCTTGTCCAAATCACTAGCAAAGTCTGAATCAACATAACCTGCTAAATTGATCGATCCTCCTTTGGAACTGAACATTAAACCCATTCCGACAGTTCTAGCCAAATAACGAAAGGTCCACTTAACAGCTGCCCAATGCTCCTTACCCGGATTGCTCATGTATCGGCTAACAAGACTCATCGCATGAGCCAAATCCGGTCTGCTACAAACCATAGCATACATGAGGCTCCCTACTGCGCTGGCATAAGGTACTCGAGACATCTTTACAACTTCCTCATGTGAAACAGGGCATTGTTTTTCAGATAATTTGAAGTGATTTGCTAAGGGTGTACTAACCAGTTTAGCTTTACCCATGTTGAACCGCTCCAAGACCTTCTCAACATACTTCTTTTGATTTACCCAAAGCTTACTTGCATGTCTATCTCGAAAGATTTCCATGCCAAGGATCCTCTTTGCAGCACCAAGATCCTTCATATCAAACTCACTACTTAACTGAGACTTTAGGGAATTAATGTCTCTCATTTTTCTTGCAGCAATCAACATATCATCAACATAGAGCATCAACAGAATAAGCGACTTATTATCCAAAACTTTGTAGTAGACACAAGAATCGTGCACACTCCTTATGTAGCCAATACGAAGCATAAAAGAATCAAACCTTTTATTCCATTGCCTCGGAGATTACTTCAAACCGTAAAGTGATCTCTTGAGCAAACAAACATGATCCTCTTTCCCTTCCACCTTGAAGCCTTCGGGCTGCTCCATATAGATTTTCTCCTCCAAGTCACCATGAAGGAATGCCGTCTTCACATCTAGCTGCTCAAGCTCCAAGTCATACATGTCTACCATAGCTAGTAAAACACGAATTGATGTGTGTTTTACAACCGGGGAAAATATCTCGTCGTAATCAATCCCCTCCTTCTGTGCATAGCCCTTAGCAACAAGTCAGGCCTTATATCTCTCTTGCTCCTTCTCCGTTGCTGCTTCCTTTCTTCGAAGAACCCATTTGCAACCAATGACATTCCGATCCTTGGGCTTCTTCACAAGTTCCCATGTCTCATTCTTTTGTAACGACTCCATCTCCTCCATCATTGCGGTCATCCACTTTTCTTTGTGATCACTTTTCAAAGCTTCATGGTAGGAGGTTGGATCGCCAGAGCCTACGGTAAGAGCATAAGCAACCATATCCTCAAAACTGTACCTCTCTAGTGCTTTGGGAGTGCGCCTTCCTCAACCCGTTGCAATGGTACAAGGAACTTCTACCATTTCTTTGACTTTTGGAGCCTCATCGGATGACTCGCCATTCTCTGCACATTCTTTGGTTTCAAGCTCCACCTTAACGATAGATTTATCACTCTCCTCTTCAGCAACCGCGCGTGGCACGCAGCTTGACTTCAACATTGCAGATTCATCGAATATAACATCCCTGCTCGTCAGAACTTTCTTCTCACTTGGATCCCATAATTTGTAGCCTTTCACTCCTTTCTCGTAAACGAGAAATATGCATTGTTTTGATTTTGGATCCAACTTCGAGCACTTTGAACTCTGCACATGTACATAAGTAGGACAACCGAATATTCTTAAATTAGAATAATCGACAATTTTACCAGTCCATACCTCTTCAGGAATTTTGCATTTAATTGCAGTTGATGGAGACCGATTCACAAGATAACATGCCATGCAAACAGCTTCTACCCAAAACTCCTTGCTCGGTCCCACATGTAGCCTCATGCTTTGAGCTCTCTCTAATAAGGTCTGGTTCATCCTTTCCGCTACGCCATTCTATTGGGGCGTATCTGAAACTGTGAAGTGACGTTTAATCCCTTCATTCTTGCAAAGCTCCATGAATGGTGTCGATTTGTACTCTCTTCCATTGTCCGATCTCAAGCACTTAACCTTCTTCCCCGTTGAAGTCTCAACTTCAGCTTTCCATTCTTTGAACTTTTCAAAGACTTCACTTTTGTGTCGCATGAAGTAGACCCAAACTTTGCGAGAGAAATCGTCAATGAATGTCACGAAGTATTCCTTCCCTCCTTTTGACTTTGCCGGTGAAGGACCCCAGACATCCGTGTGTACATACTCGAGCACGCCCTTGCTTGTATGAGTTGCAGCATTAAACCGAACTCTGCATTGTTTTCCAAACACACAAAATTTGCAGAAATCTAATTTGCATGTTTTTATACCTTTGAGTGCATTCCTCTTGTGAAGCTCCATCAATCCTCTTTCTCCCATATGCCCGAGACGCATATGCCATAGATAGGTTTTATTTATCTCTATGCTAGCATTCGTGGACACAAATGCTCCACCTTGCATTGTGGTTCCTATAAGTCAATATAGGTTACAGTGCCTCTATCTCTTTAGAACAACCGGAGCTCTCTTAATCACCTTCAAGACTTCACTTTGAGCCAAGTACTTGCATCCATTGGATTCAAGTGCTTTAAATGAAATCAAATTCTTCCTTAGACCCGATACATGAGCACATTTGCAAAGGTTTTGATCATGCCATCAAACATCCCGATTTTCACAGTTCCAACTCCCATAATCTTGCACGAAGTGTCATTCCCCATGAGAATTGAACCACCATCATATGCATTGTACTCATCGAAGGCTTCTCGATGAGGACACATGTGAAAAGTGCATCCGGAGTCCATGATCCATGAATCTTCAAAGGTGTCCTTCCCCGACGATATGGACAAGACGTCCCCATCATTGGTCTCAATGCTGTCCACTATACTTGCCTCATCCGAGCTCTTCTTCTTTTTCTCGTTCTTATTTGGACAGAATCTCTTGGTATGCCCTTCTTGATTGCACCCGTAGCATCTTCCTTTGAACCTTCCCTTGGATTTTGATCGACCCCTACTGCTCAATCCTCGATCCGTTGATCTTCCTCTTCCTTGATTGCTTTTCCCCTTTGCAAAGAGTCCCTCTCTCGAAGATTTGAACTACTTGCCCTTTTTCGGGTGTCGTTTGAAATTAGGGCAACAGTCACCTCTCCAATCTCCAAGGTTTCCTTGCCATAAAGGAGCATAGTCATCAAGTGGTCAAACGAATCTAGCAACGATGCCAGTAGTAGAAGCGCTATGTCTTCATCCTCAAACCTTACCTCCAAGCTTGTAAGTTCACTAATCATCTGATTGAACACGTTGAGGTGTTCCAACAGATCTCCTCCTTCACTCATCTGAAGTGAATACAATCTCTTCTTCAAGAACAACTTGTTTGTAAGAGATTTCGTCATGTAAATGCTTTCGAGTTTGAGCCATACCTCCGGAGCAGATTCGATTTCCGCTACATATTGAAGGGCCTCATCCAATAGGTTCAATCAGATTGCGCTACACGCCCTCTCCTCCATGTCGGCCCAATCATCATCAGTGATGGTGTCCGGCTTGTTTGATTTTCCTAGAAGAACCTTTGATAAACCTTGTTGAATCAACAGATCCTTCATCCTTCTCCGCCATAGTGTAAAACTATTCTTCCCGGTGAATAGTTCAATATCAAATCAAACGGTTGAACCTTTTCCAGCCATCTAGTTAGAAGTCGCAATACAAGAACAGAAAACCTGGATTGCTCTAATACCAATTGTTGTGTGGAAGAACACCCTACCTAGATGAGAAAGAAAAACAAGAATAATCAAGAACACGGAGATTTACGTGGTTCGGCAAAAAAATCCGCCTACGTCCTCAGGAGAGAGAGAGACGATTTCTTATTTGAGCGTATGTCAAGAGTACAAGGTACAATGCTGAAATAAATAGATCTTTAGATCCCCACTTTCCTAAACCTAGTACGAAAGAAATTTCACCATAAAGATAATATCAAATTTGAAACCCAAATCTAGGAAATATATTAGGAAACAAATAGTTCAAAATCTTCAAGCCTTCCTAGATTTCCCAATTGAATTTTGTGGAATTCAAGACAACATCAGCAAAAGATTCCCAGACGAAAATTATCTCCACAATATTGTCACCAGTAGGGCTGTTTTATGTTGATCATTACATCTTGATGGCTTTGATTTTCAGGACGATATACTGAGTGGTGTTTTATCATCTGTGGATGTGGCCACGAAAAAGAATCTGAATGACCTGGTCAAAATTGGTGAGGCATTGTTGACGAAGCTGGTCTCTAGGGTTAACTTGGAGACCAGCGTGTGCGAACCCACGTCGAGCCAAGAGACCAACGAAGAGGCTTTGAGAAGGTATATGCATTGGAAATCACAAATAATCAATTTCGGGAATTCATGATTTATTTCTTTGTGCATTTTTAGGTTGATTGGACTAATATAGCTTCCCCTTTGATATATAACGCAGGTTTGCTATATTACTCTCCCAAGAGAGACAGCTTCGCCACGCAAGGTCGCCTCAGGACATGCCAATACACCAAAGTGATTATAATCGAGGGTTAGCGATTCTCTTGCATAGTAATTTCAAGATTGGTACATTTGACCCTCGGTCTTTTCCTTTTTGCTTTTCCATATGATTCTTTTATTCTTGAATAAACCCCTTGTCCCTAGGGCCAAGATAGACTTTTCTATTCTTTTTCTAATAATTCTTCATTCATTAGACACGAATGATTGTAAGCTAATTCCCTATGGAATAAAATTCTCATTACTATCGCGAGTTCTTATTATAATATTTAGTTTCGGTCAAAGTCACAGACTGGTGCATTAATCCGCATATTCTATCTTGTCGCATAGAAAATGGCACATCAGTTGTAGCTTAATTGACATGAGAAGATGTACTTTCATGATGTACGCTTTCCAGCCAATATGCAACTACGATGTTAAAGAATAAAGATGTTTACGGTTGCACTTTCAATGTACGGTTGTTCAGATGATTTCCATTATATAAAGATATTATAAATGTTGCACTTCATAATGAAACAATATAACAATGAAAAATAATAAATGAGTTGATCATTTATATTACAATAGTTGTCAATCCCCTTATTCTAGTATCTTTAAGAATCAGCTTGTGATATTGATCAATATCTCCAAACTTTTCTTCCTTGACTGATAAATCAGTGCCTTTAGATAGATTGGCCTTTTAACATAAGTTCAAAAGTATGACCAAACAATTGAGAAATGCTAATCTATTTTTTTTTTTATATAAAAAAAGAACTCTACTTAAAATTCTTTTTTCATGGTAGAAAATTAGGATAATGAAGTTAAATATTACCCATTGTCTGTGAAACTAAATTAGGAAAACTAGAACAAAGCCATCCAAATGAAGCATACACAGCTAAATAAGACAGACAAGGCAAGCAGCCAAGATTTTTGCAACCCTGACAAAAATTATATGAACTAAAATACTAGCTAATGTCCTGAATAAAGATAATTGAAGTGAAGAAACCAACCGGAGTATTTGTCATATTTTTTTTTTAAGCTCAATTATATATCTCACTAATTCTTTCACCGCAACATCTCAACTTTTTGCTTAAATACATACCGAAAGGCACGTGATGGTTGGAACGTGGCCTTATAAAGAAAGCACGCAAGCGTCGCAATTCTAGGCGTCTTTTTGAATTGCAGAATCGGGGTTACCAACTGCATTAACCTCACATGTAATCTCGATGTGAGCCACAAAAATGAAGAAAGTAGTATTTTTCCATTCGGGCTCTAGCCATCGGAAGACACATCATTGTTGGAACCACATGACGCCTCACATGTTAAGCCACGCATAAACAACCTAGACCCAATTGTAAGAAGTGCTATGTCCCCTCCTCGTGACCCACATATTAACTTCTCCAAAGCAAGAGATACATTCCCCACTGCAAGAGGACCAGTGGTCCCCAAATTAGAAAAAAGAACCTTGGCACGTTCATTGCACTTAATTATCATTAGCATATGATTGCCCTTTTACCGTTCAACGTCTAGCCATCTTCGAATTGCCTTAGAGGCAAACTCAAAGAGTTTTCCCCACCAAGCCTCCACCTGTGATGACCACGCGCAATTATGCACTGTCAAGTCGGTGATGAACTCAGATGACTTGTGGATATGACAAAGATATGATAATGAATATTTTACACAACACCCTTCAGTTGACCCTCTCGTTTCTGGAAGATCGATCCTGAACTTTTTCGGAGTGATACGATCTGACCCGTCACTTCAATCTCTTGTGGCTGCTTTTTTTGGCATCTCATTTCTCCTTTTGCCTAACATTATACACGGGAAAAAGAAAATAGAGATATAGAGTTGCGAATCGGGCAATACATTTTGTTATTTTATGAGACCTAAAAGGCACGCAGCAGGGGATGAGATGCTTTAAATTTAAAGTGGTCCGTAAATCTAAAAAAAGAACCTTCGCACGTTCATTGCACTTAGTTAACAGTAGCGTATGATTGCCCTTTTACCATTCAACGTCCAGCCATCTTTGAATTGCCTTGGAGGCAAACTCAGAGTTTTCCCCACCAAGTGACCACGCGCAATTATGCACTGTCAAGTCGGGGATGAACTCAGATGACTTGTGGATATGACAAAGATATGATAATAAATATTTTACACAACACCCTTCAATTGACTCTCTCGTTTCTGAAAAATCGATCCTGAACTTTTTCGGAGTGATATGATCTGACCCATCACTTCAATCTCCTATGACTACTTTCTTTGGCATCTCAATTCTCCTTTTGCCTAACATTATATGCGGGAAAAAGGAAACAGAGATATAGAGTTGCGGATCGGGCATTACACTTTTGTTATTTTATAAACCCTGAAAGGCATGCTGCATGGGGATGAGATGAGCCTTGACCGATCAAAAACAATATAGCAAGAACGGCGTTTTAAGTTAGGCTTACGTGCGCTTCATCGTAGCACCATAGGAATGATAGGACGGTGATCAGAGCGAGGATATGTATATAGCACATTGTCTTTTATTAAAAAACAGTCACTGTTTCTCCGCTATTGATGGATAAGTAGTATTGATGGGAAGATTTGCGACATGAATAAGTGTTTTCGATGAATTTTGAAAAAAAAAAATGATTTAATTATCACCAGTCATCCTATGCGGCACGCTGCCATATCAATAATGTTCAACGAAAATTATCCAAAAAGTTTACATTGAAAAATCTCTAGCATTTAGGACTAAATTAATATTGGTATAATAAGTTCATAACGGATTGCTTGATAGAATTTCAAATGAGATGCCAAAATGATTGTTTTTGAAAATTCCAAGAGCAGAAGGAAAACAAGATATTTGAAAGGTTTTGGGCTTGAGTTTATATGGAAAATATAAAGCGGAATTAGTGAGGCCAATAAATCAAAGAAAAAAAATTAAGAGAAATTTGTCGTTAAACAATTCTTTATGCCCGAAAAGACACAACTTCACATCACAAAAAATAATGTTCATATCCATAATAAAAGCTTTGCCTTGGATTTTATCCCCTTAAAAGAAAGGAGAGAAAGATCCCAACAACTCATGACAAGACTAAGGCAAAGATTTAGAATGGCAATTAGACAACACGATAGAAGCTAAAGTTAAAGAAAGAAGTACTATTCAAAAATGGAAGATGCTCCACCATTAAATAGAAAAGCTGTTTTGGACACTTTCAGACACATGACGTTTAAATGACACATACATTTAAAAGAATGGAAAGATTAAAAAAAAAAAAATTGTACAGTCATCCTCTTTTACTTTTCTCATTCGCTTCGAGCTTAAAATCATGAATTGAACGTATTTGCGGCTGAAAATTCGAGAATTATCATATTTATCTGAAGAACAACAAAAGCACAAATGACAACAATTTTCAAATATCTTTGTTGACTTTCCACAATTTATATTAACTACCCTCTCAGATAAAACTAATAAGGAAGATTGATAGAAGCATCATATTTTCTTTCAAAGTGCTTTATTTTCACAATAAACATGCAATATTGAAAGGGTTTCCCGCATCATTGAATTATGGCATATCGATGGGTCATTTTTGCTTCTTTTTTTTTTTTTTTTGAGAAATGTATATACACATTGACCCTCTCTTCGTGTATTAATTTACACTTAAGGAGCAATACTCTCTCTCTCTCTCCCTCTCCACCCACTTTTTGAGATGAAGTTTTATCATAACATTACTCTATATGCATCACATAACATTGTCAATATTGCTGCTTTCGTAGAAAGTGACAGATAGTCTACCTATGTTATTCCCATTCTAAATACTTGAGCTGCACGCCGATGCGTCCTTTGATCTTTTTGCCTTTAGATTTATCGCCTTGTGTAATGCTATGAATGTAATAATCGAATTAAAGAAGCTACAAATAGAAAAGAGTATATCTAACGCGCGTGCGTGAGAAATTAGGGTTTCCTACTCCCGAAATGGCCCCCATGCCATTTGATTAATATTCAAACCTACAAGTCTCTCTCTAGGCTTTGAAAGTCTCACCAAGAAGTCTTCACTTGAAGGACCACTCATCATCAGCTAGCCACTGTGGTTCAGCTTCCCTTTAAAATTTGGACTTTACAAGCAGTTTCTTGGATTGAAGAACCGGCCAACTAAAACCAATGCCGAGAGTCAATCAGTTTCTCGGATTGAAGAATTTCCGGTCAACTTAAACCAAATCCGAGCAAGATCGATCGTGGGATTTCGGCCAAAGTTTGAATGAAACCAACCTATGAATACTTGCTTCTTGTCCAAGACTAAGGCCAAATAGCTCTCCCTCAACACATTTGAAGTTCGATCTCTCCCCTCAGGCGCTGTGACATCCCGATTTTCCAATCCTATTTTCAATAAATTGAGACGGGCATTTCGTTGGCATGCATATAGTTATTTTCCTTGAGTCGGCCACTCATGTGAAAACTAGTCTATCGGGTGAAGCCGTTAAGAGTTTCTAATGCATCGGACTTGAGAATTTGACTAGGAAGCGACCTTTCGACCGAGCTAATCTGCAATGGTCATTACGACACAAATAAAAATCAATTAGAGACCGGAGATAGGTTGACTCGACATAGGCATGTGATCGAGTGTGGGTGATTCCACCGGATCGCACAATTCTTGTCGATCGGCACTGGACCGACTTTTCTATCGATTGGGTACCCTGTGTTCGTATTTGAAACCTTGAGATTACCCCGACAACCGAAAGTCGCCAATGTTTCAAAGATGTACATTGTGGCTTGAGATGATCAACCACAGGTCAAATGCATGAAAATTTCTAAAAGCTACCCGGTAGGTTGGGCCGCGCTAGTATCGTGCCAAAGTGAAATTAACTGTGGAATTGAGATCGAATATAGGAATTGGAAGTTTGGTGTGTCACAAATCATTTTATGAGTATTAACTCATCTTTGGAGTTTTTTCATGCAATCAGAGTTCTTTGGCAAATTAAATCCGAGAATAGCTAATTTGGCTCGAGAAATTAGTAGGCCCGCTTTTGGTCGTACTTTTGGGACTTAAGTTGGTTTTATGGTCAAGTGATTATGTGAATTGAAACGTGGTGACATTGGATTAATTTTATGGACTTCAATTTAATTCAATTGAAAGAGAATTGATGGGAATTGAAGAAATTGGATGTACAAGATTTGGACCCCGGCGGAAAATGAAAGTGTAACCATTGGAGAAGTTATGGGAGGGGGTTTGAGTGAGTGGAAGATGACATAGGATGATGTCATGGTGGTTGAAGCCAAGGGTTGAGATCTTGACAAATGGAGGGTGGAGATTGGCTCTTGAAAAGGTGGGCTTTCACTTCATCTTCATCTTCTTCCTCCATGTTTGAATTGTGCAAAGGAGAGGGGTATGCGATGCAGGGAGGAGCTCGGCCAGCAACTCGCACGTCATTCGCCGCCGTCGCCCGTTGCCCGTCACCGGAGCTCGTTGTCACGCCCCAAACCCCGAGACACGTGAACAACCCGCCATGGTCATGCAAATGCGACATTCCCAGGTAGTGTCGCCGACCCCAATTTACTTTTTAATGCGCAAGCGGAACGTACTAAGAAACCCCTTACAAAAGAAAACAAGATAGGACAGCAGGAACATCAACTCAAAATCAAACAACATACTTTCATATAACATCAACAATCCAGGCTTACATACATCAACCGGATCCAGGGCCTATACACCAAAAATGGGTCAGAGTCTATGCACATCAAAAGAGGGTTAGCCTACACAACAAGGATCAGCCCACCAAAAAGAAGAACGGTCCTGTAACTACTAATTGGACTCGTTCGACGATCCCACATCCTCCACGTTTGACGGCGCAGGGTCTAGAGAAGATGGGTTGTCCACCCTACCATCGGGAAGGTCAGCCACACCCTCTCCTAGAAGAGCATCCATCACAATCAGGGGAATGTCAAAACTATCAAGCGGACCAATCCTAAAACCATTGGCCCCAAAACGGAACCAAGCCCTATACCTATGGGGCACCCTAACATCTTCAGTCTCCTGGATCCACACGGTAGCCCTGATCAGCTCATAGACCCAATGGCTCCTAGGATCAGGGGCCCTGCGCACCTGTTCGATGATCTGCACTGGGAGGCCATTTTTCTTTGGGGGTCCCGCCATCTACGGTCCTGTAATATTTTTCCCCAAACCGGGATGAGACTTTGTCTTAGCAAATTCACCCCTCCTAAACCCCTATTAGAAAGTAAATACGCCCCGAAGTAGCTTAGCCACAACACATAGGAGACTTACCTCGGCTTAGCCCTCATCTGCAGGTTAGCACAATTTATATAATTCAACCACGTAAAATTTTGATAACCAACCAACCATGGCACAATCACATCATCAAAACAATTCAACCACTTGGATCGTCTCAGCGATCAATCGACTGGTCGATTACATGTCATTCTAGCAAATCAATCATTGCTCTCAATCCCAGCCTTATAGGAAGGTTTAACAATCAGTGGCAATCACGGCCCCACTCGGCACGACCTGAAATCAGGTGGTAATTCACGGCCTCATCAGGCACGACCTCTAATAGGTGGTTTATCACGGCCTCTCTCGGGCACATAGGTGGTTTATCACCCGGGCACGACCTCTCATAGGTGGTTTATCACGGCCTCTCTGGGCACGACCTCTAATAGGTGGTATTTCACGGCCTCATCGGGCACGACCTCTCGTAGGTGGTTTTTCACGGCCTCATCGGGCACGACCTTTCCTAGGTGGTATTTCACGGCCTCACTAGGCACGACCTCTAATAGGTGGTCAATCACAGCCAATCTCCCATCAATTTCTACACTTAGGATTTCATAAAGAATCCCTATAAATCGCAATCACACTCTTCATCACAACCAATGATCAATTTCAAATTCTACTAGCACAGCAACGATCGGCACGAAATTCTCGAGCAATTATGGTCAAAATAAATTTTTCGAGTTTTTTTTTTTTTATAAAATATTTTAATGAATTTCGGAATAAGATATATTATTAAATAATCCAACAATTTCGAAGCATTTATTTAAATCATAAATAAACCCCTTTAAGTCACATCAAGGTTTATTTTAAAAATAAACATACTTAACCATTAAACTAAACACCATTTACCTTAAATAATCACCTTAATATAATCCACAACTAATTAAGCCAATCTATCCACATAATCTCAATCAACTTAAGCTAAACATACTTAGGGCATCATTATCTCGCTAATCGCGGATTAGTGAGGTAAACTCACCAGAATCGCTCTCCGACGAGTCTCCGGCGAAGAGCACGACGACGCCGACGACAAACCTACACGGATCAACACCAAATGAGGACCAAAAGGGAGCCAAACCGAGCTTAAAAGAAGCTAGTTCTTGCTGGTTTCTCCAGCAACTAACCAAGCTTGAAAAGGCGGCGGGTGGCGGCTGGACGAGCGGAGAGACGGCGGGGAAAGACCGGCGAAGGAAGCTAGGGCTCGGGGCGGTGGCTTACGGCGACGGACGGCGGCGACGGGGCTTCGGCGACGACGAACGGCACGCGGCTTGGAGCTGCGACGGTCGAGGCTTCGCGGCGGAGACGGAGGCAAGGCGGCTCGGCGCACGGAACGGCGAGCAATCGCGCACGGACGAGCGGCGACGGCGGACTCCGGTGGCGAGCAACGAACGGCGACGAACGGGCGACGGGGGCGGACGGAGCTCGTCGGTTTCGCTGGCTTCTCACGCACACTTCCCTCTCTCTCTCCTCCAAATTCAAAGGTTGAAGATGATGGGGACAAGAGGGAAGTGACATCCCCACTTTTGGTGAGCCAATTGGCTTGTGACACTTGTCAAGCTCTCCTTGAATTTGGCCTCCACCATGACATCACCTACCTGATGTCATTCTCCACTAACTCAAACCCTCCATAACATTTTCCAATAGGTTCACTTTCATTTCCGCCGGGGTCCAAGTTCTTGTACATTCAATTACTTCAATTTCCATCAATTCTCTTCTAATTGAGTCCAAATTAAAGTCCATAAATTAATCCAAGGTTCCTAATAGGGTATGTGACATGACCGGCTTCCAACTTCTAAGTTCAATCCCAATTTTACGGTTGAATTCAATCCGGTGCGATTTCAGCTCGCCTAATCCATTGAGTAGCTTTTGGGGAAATTTTCTTGCATCCAACCCGAGGGTGATCGGTCCCCAAGTCGACGCGGTAAAATTCCTTAATTACTTCACTCAATAAACTAGTTCCCTCGTGAGTGGCCAACTCTAAGAGACGAACTACATGCACGGATGAATTACCCGACTCAATTGACTGAAAATAAAATTGAGAAAAATCGGGATGTCACACTCGTCGTCGCCGCCGTCAAGCTGCTCGCCGGCCGCGAAACCGTCTCCCTCTCCCTCTTCAGCCGTAGTCGAAGCCCTCTCTTCTCTCCATCTCCGTTTGCTGCCCGAGATCCCAGATCTGGGATGGGCGCCGAAGCAACTCGCGCCGTGCGCGATGCCGTTGCCCTCCGCCGTTCGCCGTTGTGCTTCACGCCATCGCTCCACCGCTGCTCCGCTCATCTCGGTTTCCCTTCTCACCTAGTTCCGAAGCTGCTGTCCAGCTCCGTTTTGGCCAGCATAGGCCACGGTTCAGCCACCTCCAGCCACCGTCGACCTTACCGGAGCTCCGCCCCGAGCTGCCACCCCTCTCCTCCGCCCATTCCGATGCTGAATCCGCCATTCTCGGGCCCAAATCAGTGGCTGGAAAAATGGGTATTCCAGCTCGGTCTTGGCCCGTTTTGGCCGTCTTCCCGAGCCCGGATGCTCGGCCCGCTTTGAGGAAAGTCGATCCTCGCGTCGTCCTCGTCGTTTTGGTCCGCTCGGCTCGCTAATCCGGTGAGTTTAGCTCACTAAACCTCACTTAGAGGGTTAATTATGCTTTAGGTGTGCTTAGCTTAAGTTGATTGAGCTTAGGTGGTTAATCTAGTTGATTTAATTATCATTTAGATTAAGATGTTTGTTTAATCTAAAGTATGTTTAATTAAATGCTAAGAGAGTTTATTTAAAGTTAAGCCTTGATGTGACACAAAATGATTTTAGTTTTGAATTATTTAAGTGCTTCGAAATTCTGGAAAATATTATATTATATTATAATCCGAAATTATTAAAATATTATTATTTAAAAAAATCAGAAAAATTATTTTTGACCCCGGTTGCTCAGAATTTCGTGCCGGTCGCTACGGTACATTCGAATTTTGAAATTGATGATTGGATATTATAAATTGAGCGTGGATCATGAAAAATATGAATATTATTATTTAATTATTTTCGGAATAAATTTAATTATTTAATAAATTCCGAAAATTTTGTCGAGACCCTAAACTCTCATAATTTCGTGCCGATCGCTGCTGTGCATTTAGAATTTGATATTGATGATTGGTTGTGATGAATTGAGTGTGATTGCGATTTATAGGGATTCCTTATGAAATCCTAAGTGTAGAAATTGATGGGAGATTGGCCGTGAAATACCACCTAGGAAAGGTCGTGCCTGATGAGACCGTGAAAAACCACCTACGAGAGGTCGTGCCCGATGAGGCCATGAAAAACCACCTACGAGAGGTTGTGCCCGATGAGGCCGTGAAATACCACCTACGAGAGGTCGTGCCCGATGAGGCCGTGAAATACCACCTATTAGAGGTCGTGCCCAGTGAAGCCGTGATAAACCACCTGATGAGAGGTCGTGATAAACCACCTGAGGTCGTGCCCGATGAAATGCCACCTATTAGAGGTCGCGCCCAGTGGGGCCATGATGCCACTGATTTAAATTTGCCGAGTAGGGCCGTAATTGAGAGCAATGATTGATTTGCTAGAATGACATGTAATCGGCCGAGTCGATTGATCGCTGTGACGATCCAAGTGGTTGAATTGTTTGGATAATGTGATTGTGACATGGTTGTTTGGTTATCATAATTGTACGTGGTTGGATTATATAAATTGTGCTAACCTGCAGATGAAGGCTGAGGCGAGGTAAGTCTTCTGTGTGATGTGGCTAGGCCACCCGGGGTGTATTTTCTTTCTAATAAGGGTTTAGGGGGTTGAACTTGCTGAGACATCGTCTCATCCCGGTTGTGGGATTAAAATTTCAGGTCCCCGGTGGATGGAGTGGCCAGATAGCTTTGGTTGGCATTGAGGAGTTGCAGAAGTGAAGTCATAAGGGTTGGAGAGCGTGTCCTGCTAGTTGGTTGTAGGATAGTTCCCATTTCGTCGAGCTGGTCTATTTTGTAGAAAGTCCAATGTTGTATTTAAACCCTTTGTGTTTGTAAATGGGTGTTTGGTATTGTGATTGATTGCCTGCTTTTCTATCCCAAGTTAAATGTTCTCAGGGGATTTGTTTCGCTTCCGCATGCGTAAAGAAATGAATGGGTCGGCGACGTATCCTGGGATGTCGCATATTTGATCGACCGCAGTGGGATGTGCGCGCGCTCGGGGTTCGGGGCGTGACATGGCGCCCTCTCTCTCTCTCTCTCTCTTAAACACAAAACACGCTTCTATTTTGTTTGAATTATTAAGTACATTATATTTATTTCTTAGCAAAGAAAAGAAAGTCCGCCGTATCTATGGAAAGGTCCAAGAGTTTGCCGGTCCAGCCCCCAACTTATTGAAACCTCATTACCATTCTCAACATCGACGGTGGAGAGATAAGAGGGCTTATTCCAGGAACAATTCTTGCCTTTTTGGGGCCTGTTTGTTAAAAAGTGTTTTTGTTTCAAGAAACAAAAAAAAAAAAAAAAAAAAAATAGAAACGTGTTTGGTAAAACTTTTATTCTCGAAAACAAAAAACTTATTCTTTTGTTTACGGGAATAGATTTGGAACAAAAACAAGAAGCAAAAAAAAAAAGTAGCTTCTTGTTCCCGGGAATAATTTTTAGAAACAATTTTTCTCTCTCCTATTTTTTTCTTCTCTTCCTTTTTTCTTCTTCTTCTTCTTCTTCTTCTTCTTCTTCCTTTTGGCCGATCGCTGGCCTTGTCCAAGGCCGGCACCAATGACCAACCAGACGAGGGCTAGTGACCTCACCGGAGCGTCATCGGTCCCTAGAGACGCCGAGCCACAGCAAGGCTCATCGGCCCAAGCCTCGCCGTGGCTGGGTGAGGCTCAGCCTCACCTAGGCTAGGCGAGGTCGACCTCGCCCAAATCTGGCGAGGTTTCAGCAAGCTCGCTGGCCCTTGCCTAGCTAGTCGCCGGCCACCGGCGACCGGCCACAAAGAGCAAGAAGGAGAGAAAGAAAAAAAAAAAAGAAAGAAGCAAAAAAAGGAAAATATAATAAAAGTATTAAAAAATTAAAAGAAACAACAAAATTATATAATTTTACCAAACGTATTTCTTTTCCGGAATAGAAATTTTGTACAGTTACCAAGCGCGTTCTTATACTAAAAAATTGTTCCCGGGAACATGAAAAAAAAAAAACTATTTCTGTTCAAGAACTGTTTTCTGGAATAGAAACGTTACCAAACACGCCATTAGAGTCTGAGCTTCAGGTTGTTATTAATCAGTTTGCTATCTTTTTAATTCATGAAGAACAAGTTTCAGTGAAGTACCAGGTTTTATCCATGCATGCCCGTTCCAACTTATGATGACTTTGTGGACTTGTGCAGAAACTAGATGGTGAAGACGCAAGACTTACAGATTATTTCGATGTCATTGCTTGAACAAGCACAGGTGGTCTCGTCACTGCCATGTTAACTAGTCCCGGCGAAAACAATCGTGCCCTATTTGCTGCCAAAGATATTTTGAATTTCTACCTTAATAATTGCCCTAAAATCTTCCCTCAAGACATGTTAGCCAATTTAACTCATCATTTCTCTAGGCCATATCGGTAGTTCCTCAAAGGGCTGTATACTAACATAATATCTCTTTTATAATTGAAAACCACAGTTGCTCATTTGCTCCTGCTACGAACATGGTTAAGGCGGTGACTGAACCGATATATGATGGAAAATACCTTCATAAGCTCGTCAAAGAGAAACTTGGAAACACAAGATTGCACCAAACATTGACGAATGTGGTGATCCCAACATTCGACATCAAGTGTCTTCGGCCAACCATCTTTTCTAGCTACGAGGTTCGTCCTTTTTTTCAGTAATTGGAATATAATCCATTCTTTCTTTTGATATAATCCAAATAATAATATACAGAAAAATCACTGAACATGTTGCTTTTGTGGGGGTGATTGATCGTGACCAGGTGAAGAAAAAATCAATCATAAATGCCTTGCTCTCAGATACATGCATCCGAACCTCTGCAGCACCAACTTATCTCCCAGCTCATCATTTTGAAACCCAGGACTCCACACGAAAAGTGAGAGAATTCAACCTCATAGATGGTGGCATGGCTGCAAATAATCCGGTATGAAGAAAACTGTTTCGTAACAGACCTGACCTGACAAAGGGTAATTCTATTATACATTGTTCATGGTACAGACATTGGTTGCAATGGGAGAAGTGGTTGCAATGGGGGAAGTGACGAAGGAGATCATGGGAGGAAGCTCAGATTTCTTCCCTATAAAGCCAATGGACTATAGAAGGTTTCTTGTGATATCGCTGGGGACCGGTTCAGCAAAAGTTGAAGGGAAGTATAATGCAAGTGAAGCAGCCAAATGAGGAGTCCTGGGCTGGTTGTGCGGCAACGGTGGGAGCCCATTGGTCGATGTGTTCATGCAAGCGAGCGCAGATATGGTCGACTTCCACCTCTTCGCGGTCTTCCAAGCCCTACATCTTTAGGCCAACTACCTCCGGATTCAGGTATTTATATATACACACACACACAATATCAGCCATATTCATTTCAAAACAAGCCTTGAAGTGATCATTAACTAATTTGCGTGCTAGCTTAATTCGGCAAGCTAATCTCAGGCTTTAAACGAAATTTGCAGGATGACACGTTAAGTGGTGCAGTAGCTTCAGTGGATATCGCAATAAAGAAAATTTGAACGACTTAGTGAGAACCGGTGAAGCGTTGTTGAAGAAGCCTGTTTCAAGAGCGAACTTGGAGACTGGCGGATACGAAGCCTGTAATCCAGAGACTAATGAAGAGACTCTTAAAAGGTATGGAACTGTAATTTCTGATGTCGTTAAGAAGTTTGATGGTCACGTGCATAGTTCGATTTACTAAATGCAATTGCTTCTTTTCTCTTAGGTTTGCGAAACTACTCTCAAATGAGAGACACCGTCTTGCGAGGTCACCTCATGGACATAATTACACAAATTTGGGAACAATCCTAGTCACCGAATGCTACAATTTGTACAAAGAACATACTGAAGTTCGTGACGATTGATTCCTAGGGGACAAGTCATTCATTCTTTGATTATTTTCATATTTTCCATTCTTCCTCAATAAATTCCAAGCGCCAAATTGCTGCGTTGGATGTAACCTTTTAGTCTAATTCTTCCTAATTATTGTTTTGTATCATATTGCTAGTCTGAGCATGTAAAACACGATCGAATTTTCAATAATGGTCTCAATTACCTTACTCTGTGGTTGGATATGCTGCAAGAAACATGTGAACTAGCAATAATAAAAAATAAAAAATAAAATGAAAAATTAAATTGAACATCATAAGTTGGCTTGGTTGACGTGACCTACTCCTGGAGAGAGCAACGTAGGTTTCTACCATAAATCGGACAATATAACGGAGATTATAATCATATTCAAATCACTCAAACACTCAATATTTTCCAAACTCTAATTAGACAAAGTGAGTCATACAATGTTTAACCTTTCATAATTTTTCACGAATTAATGTCTCAAGCTCATAATGAAGTTTAGAAATCTTATAACAAGATTTGTCTTCGGTATCTAACACTCAAATTCGATGGATTCAATTAACGAAAAAAAACGTGCAGCATCTCGGAACAATGTCCAACCCATTTTTGCGCTCAAAGCCACAAAAAAAGTTCTCTTGACCCTAACCAAAAGACCCCAACAAACTCAATAAATATAAAGTATGCGAGTCCCTTCTTTGATCCAACTGAGGAAACCTCTTTCTTGTAAATCTCAGAAGAGTTGAACCCCCAACAGGAAGTTGACTTATCGAAATTGGCAACAATTTGCACCGTCCTTTTAAGTTTTCCGTACATTTTACATCTATCCACAGACTTAAACTTGAAAAATATTTTAATAATATACGAGATGAGATTAACAGGACGTCTCTAACCCAAGTTGAAAATCCACTCATAAACCCTCCCTATAAACGTAGTTTTTGAATTTTACTTTCCCATGAAGATATCATATTTTATGAAAAGTCATTACATATAGTTTGTAAAATGCCCCTTCTGTAAAAAGAGATCAATCTGCTAATTACAAGCCTCGCAAGAGAGTGATCAATTAATTCAAATTCTATTTAATGTACGCATCACCAGGTAAAAAAGTTTAGAATTTGCAGAGTGCATAGGATGATGCTAGAAATCAATTCAACATGTGTTGATGCCTAAAATTTCATTTTAATTGATTAGGTTTTTACTTTTGTTTTTATTTTATTTTATTTTTACTTTTACTTTTTTTAATCTTTTTCGAATGATAAATAAAAAAAAAAAAAGCGGAAAAGAAACGAAAAAGAAAGCAGAAAAGCAGCAACCCCGTTTGAGGGCCTCCACGGCCAAGGCGCAAGGTCCAGCCCCCCTTCGGTTGTCTTCTTCCTCGCACAGTTGCAGTGCACGCGCAGGGGGCGCGACGCCGGAGTGGAGGGGAGGAGCAGCGACGACGCACGTGGAGCAGGGGGCAGCTGGCGTCGGATGGGACGTCGGTTCGGCCGGCGAAGGCCGTGGCAACCGACGGTCGAGCTCCGTCGACCGGCCACCCCTCGGCCTATAAATAGGCCCTCCATCCCCGACGAAGAGGACACACACAGAGCGGAGGAAGAAG
This sequence comes from Eucalyptus globulus, assembly GCA_014182545.1. Classification (NCBI taxonomy): domain Eukaryota; kingdom Viridiplantae; phylum Streptophyta; class Magnoliopsida; order Myrtales; family Myrtaceae; genus Eucalyptus; species Eucalyptus globulus. The sequence continues at coordinate 1,123,995 of CM024722.1, forward strand.
AAAGAGAGAGGCTACCGAAGCTCGGGGTCCCTAAGAGACTTCGGGGAGCTCGAGTGCAGGCCGGCCGAGGTTGGGTGAGCTTAGAGGGGTCCCCGAGAGACTTCGGGGAGCTCGAAGGGCGAGCCCGAGAGAGAGAGAGAGAAGCTAGAGGGGGTTCGCGTGGGTCTCGCCGTCGTCGCCGCCCCCGTCGCGCCGTTGCCACGAACAGGTATCGTGATGTCGCCGTCGCCATAGCCATCGCCATCTCCCTCTCCGTAGTCCAGTCATCGCTGCCGTCGCCGCCGTCGCCGCCGCCGTCGCCGCTACGCCTCGGTCCTCTCCCTCCTCGGCCCCCAATTCGGAAACCCTAGGGTTCCCGATTTTCCGGGTCGCGATCCCGGGTCGTCGGGTCGGACCCGGATCGGGAACCGGGTAGGGTTTCGCGGGGAGTCGGGTCGTCGGGCCGGGCCGGGTGTCTCCAAACGCTCGGCCACGGCGTCGTTTTGTTTAATAATTAAAAAAAAAAAAAAAAAGATGAAAAATCCGAGTCGGGCCCGCGTTGTGGGCCGTCCGCGCTTTGGGTCGTCGACCCGGGTCGGACCCAACCCGCTGATCCGACCCGGGTCAATTTTTATAATATTTTTAAATAAATAATGAATAATAAATAGTTTATTTCAAAAAAAAAAAATCAAAAATAATTTAATTTTCAAAAAATATTAAAAAATGTTTTAATTTCCAGAAAATCGAAAAATATTTAAAAATGTTGAAAAATGTTTTATTTTCTAAAAATCGAAAAATCAAAAATAATTTATTTTCCAAAATATTTTGAAAAATATTTAAAAATATTTTATTTTTCAAAAAAAAAATGCCAAAAATCCAAAAAAAAACCAAAAATTCATGAAAAAGCCAAAAATTCAGAAAAAGCCAAAAAGACTTGTATTTTTCCAAAAATACCAAAAAAATCCAAAAAATCCCTTTTATGTCCAAAAGTGAGAAAAAAGACTCAAAAATGTTATTCCTCCAAAAATACATGGAAAATCCCTCAAAAATCCAAAAAAGCCTTAGGGTTTAAACAAGATTAGTACCGAAAGGGCATTAGTGATTAACTAGTGTAATCAAGTCCCCGATCCTAATTTTCTCAGTTGCAAGAAGTGAGTATTTCCCGATACTTCAATTGGGTTTAATCAACCCACCCCAAATCAATTAGTGGCGACTCCAATTTAAAAATTGATTTACAAGTTTAAAACTTGAACTATTAAGTCGTGAATTGGTGGACTTGGGAGAGTCCGGGCTTAACCAATTTCAGCCGAGCCATTAGCCTCCTTAGGCGCTCGTACCCGATTGCGGGCGCTGAGAAAAAAGAGGTCGCGACAACATGGCAAGGTCTACTTTGAATATCAAAACACATAAAGTGTTGGGATATGCAACTATAAGTCCAAATGCCAGACCTAAAAAGTTTAGAGATCTACTTTAGTTTCTTTCCGAAGGTTGGATGATAAAGTTGCTAATTACCCATACTGAAGGGAACTAAAATAGGAAAATTAGAATGAAGCCAGTATATAAGTGCCGCATAGTTAAAATGGACAAACATGTGAGGTTATTTGTCAATATTACTAAGAAGATGCAAATTTAAAATTATTATATTGTACTCCAAATTCTCAGTCAACCAAGCATTGCAATTTGATATCGTATTCAATGGGCAAAAATGCAAATTGATTAGATAAGAATGAAATGTCTCGAATCAAAAAGATGCTTTCTCTAAATCGTAAAAATCAAAACCTTTGGATTTTCTTCGTCGAAATAGATGCAGACATTTTTGTTTAATTCTTTTTTAGAAAGTGTGATCTTTCTATAAATTTCAAGTGGATTACAAAATAGTTACATCTGGAATAATTTTTTTCCATATTAAATATATGTAAAATTGATCTATAAGTTACGACAAAATATTTTGTTTATTCTGAAATTTCATTTTTCAATTATTTCTATAAACATTCGTTTAATATCATTATGTTAGATCTTACCTTGTATCCCTTAAAGATTAATTAAATTATGTTATTTATTTCTTCATATTATTTTTCTTGTAATAAATTGTGAATTTTTTCATTGACATTATGTGTTCAACTCATAAGGCAATCTATATCATTTAGGTAATTTTTTTTAATTCGTAAAAGTATTATCTAAATATGGATGAAGCCTTTATAGTATTATTTAAAAAAATTTAGATAGATTACTCATTTTGATGTAATGTATCATTCATTTAGATATGTCAAGATTACTCATTTCTCATTGCAATTATCAATGATTAACATACTACAGTGTTAGGTTAGATCATTGACAATTCTATAAATGTGTGTGTCTAGCAATGTGGAATTCCAAGGGAAACCTATATTAGGTACAATGAAAATGAATAAAAGTTGCATAGATAATCAATGAGGAATGTGGTCCGATGAACCAATCTTGGTGGAAAAATTGAATTGGAACTTTCGTCTTTTTAGTAGGACCAATATCAAACACACCAATTCTTGAAATTTGATTGCCAGCCTATGCATACTTACTGAAGATGGAATAAAACTTGGTTTTCAAAATTTAAATCAAACTTATATATATTTTTTATATTTTTTATATATTTTTTTTATTTTCATGTTACCTATAGCTAACGGGAAGGGAGTCTCATCAAAGGACATTCGTTGCTTTCATTGCTTTTTTATCCATAACATTTAATTACCATTGAACTCTCGGCCATCTTTGAATCACCCAAAGCCTCCACCATCGAACCTCTCGTTGCTTGATTGGAGATGAATAAGTTATTCTCTGACAGGATGACCTATCATCTCGCATCTATATCGGTTCTGCCTAACAATTCTCCCATGAAGTCAGGGGAAAAAACGACCCAGAAGCACAGCTTCACACGTGATTCAAATCTCGTGTTGAATTAATTAACTTTGAAATTATGCGACGACACGGGGATGAGAAACGAGGTTCGCTTTGCCGGTCAAAAGCAGAAAAAAAAAACTGCTTTGTTTAAAGCCAGGGTTTCGACGTGTTCATCGAATACAGCCCCAAGAGGAAGGAGCTTACAAATGACACTTGGATTAATTACTATTTCCTTCACGTGCGAAACCCTAAATTGGAACTAGTCAACCGATTTGCCTTGGCGTAGTTACCACTCAAAACCTAGCCGTTCATTTTTAGTCAAAACTTAACAATTCGCCATTCATTCGGACATAATAAGTAGATGGGTTTGTCCAAAGAAATAACCATGCTATCTCTTTTTCTATTTTAATCAATTTAAATTTAGATAAAGCCTGAGATGAAAGAAAAGAACCACCTTAGTTACCTCATCATTCTAATAGTCATTTTAAATCTTAGTGAGCTCCTTTCCTCGCCTATACATCTCTCATATTACCGTAACATATCTGCATCCACAAGTTATAACATTGTTTATATTGCTAGTTTCATGGAGAGCAATTCCAGATTACTAAAAAGATATTTCCAATTCGAATTTCTTGAGCCACTGCCAACGCGTGTTGATCTTTTCAAATGAGGTTCATCATTGTGTATATCAAGCAAAGATGGTTGATTTAATTTATTGCAGAAAACATTAATGGGAAATAAGCCATCATATATATAGAAGAATTCGGAAAAATCATTCAAAAGTGACGTATCTGGATCTAAATTCTTTCATGTATACTATATGTTCATCACGAATAAAGATTCTTGCTCCCTAACTGTGGCCCCATCAAACCTTTCCTTGACTTTTCAAACCTAAAAGTCTCCCGAATGTTGAAAATCTCAACGACTATTCTTCACTCCGCATGGTGACTAGAAAGGCCTCTCAGCCTCAAACAATAAATGTTTTGCATCAGCTTTGAAATTGTACTTTTCAACGAGTTTCTTGGAATCGGTCCAACCTATGACGATTCCAAGCAAGTTCGTACGTTCCATTTCGGTCAATTATTGAATGGAACGTAGCCTATAAATACGTGCCTCTTATCCAGACTAAGGCCATCACAGAACTATCTCACTTCCAGCTTCTCCACAATACAAGCACATTTGCAATTCAATATTTTCCGCAAAGCCCCTCTCTCTGTTTCTCAATCTAGGAAATAAGAAAAGCACATACTTTGTCTGAATTTTGGTCCGCTGGTATCCATTTCCTCTCTACTTATCGCAGAAGAAGGTGTCCGCTTAGTTAGCAAAGACATCCATGGAAAGGGCAATGAGCTTGCCACTTCAACCTCCGACTTACGGAAATCTCATAACTATTCTTAGTATCGATGGTGGAGGGATAAGAGGGATGATTCCGGGAACCATTCTCGCTTTCTTAGAGTCTGAGCTTCAGGTTTTTACTTGAACAAAGCTCACTTTCTTGACGCATGCGTGCCCCATGCAACCTGTGATTTCTAATTAGAGAACATATATATCTTTGTGAACTGTGCAGAAACTAGATGGTGAAGATGCAAGGATCGCAGATTATTTTGATGTTATTGCGGGAACAAGCACCGGAGGTCTAGTCACCGCCATGTTAACTAGCCCTGACGAGAACAACCGCCCCTTATTCGCTGCAAAAGATATTAAGGATTTCTACCACGATAACTGCCCAAAAATCTTCCCTCAAGACAGGTTAGCTCAGCTGGCTGATTCAAAATTATCAAGGCCGTATTAGGTTTTGCATTTATGAATTATTGTTTGTCCATGGTAATAACTCTTCTTACATAACTTCTATATTTTTCGAAACTACACAGTTGCCCGTTTGCTCCTGCTACGAAGATGATCAAAGCTGTGACAAAATATGATGGAAAATACCTTCATAAGCTTGTCGAAGAGAAACTCGGAAACAGGGACCAAAAAATATGATGGAAAATATCCTTCATAAGTTACATGTAGAAAAGTAATTAAATAGATATGTTTTTTTTTTTTTAAATTTGTCAAAGAGAAACTCTCGGAAACATTACTTCCCTATTGTTGTTTAATGTGGATCGTGACTTGACGACACATAGTATTAAATCACTAATTTGACGTTGCTCAAAATAGACCTTGGTTGCGATGGGGGAAGTGACGAAGGAGATCATGGGAGGAAGCTCGGATTTCTTCCCCATAAAGCCGATGGATTACAGAAGGTTTCTGGTGATATCACTCGGGACCGGATCGCAAAAAGTCGAAGGGAAGTACGACGCAAGGGAAGCTGCCAAATGGGGAGTGCTGGGCTGGTTGAGTAGCAATGGTGGGAGCCCGTTGGTCGATGTGTTCATGCAAGCGAGCGCTGATATGGTCGATTTCCACCTCTCTGCGGTCTTCCAGGCATTACACCTTGAAGCCAACTACCTCCGAATCCAGGTATAATAGAATTAAGATTCTCGAATTTCACTTGCATAACATTGACCTTGATGTCCTCATCGAGGATTTAGCTGCAGCCGACACACTGTATATTGATTCTCATAAATGAAACTTATAGGACGACACATTAAGCGGTTCAGTGGCATCTGTCGATATCGCTACAAAGAAGAATTTGAACGACTTAGTCAAAACCGGTGAAGCACTTTTGAAGAAGCCGGTTTCGAAGGTGGATTTGGAGACCGGTCAATACGATGCGTGTAAACTGGAGACTAATGAAGAGGCTCTTAGAAGGTATTGAACTATTAGAACAATGAAATCAAATTCTTTCATGTATTTAAAGGTTTAGGGTTTATTAGTTGTTCGGTCGAGGTTACTTAAGTGCGATTATCCAATTTGGTTTCAGGTTCGCCAAGCTCCTTTCAAATGAGAGACAACTTCGTCATGCGAGGTCGCCACATGGACATAATTCCACGAATTTGAAACGATGCTAGTCGCGGAATATTTCTACAGTCTTGAAGACTCTTAGGGGACACGTCATCCATTCTTTGATTGTTTTTGTGTATAGGCATTTTATGGACTTCTTTTATTCTTTCCGTTCTTCTCCATTAAATTCCGAAGGGAAGTTTGCTGCATCATTGGATGTAACTTTTTTCAATATTATACTTTCAAATGATTTTTTTTTGCATGTTTTTAACTGGTCTGAGCTTGTACAGCATGATCAAATGAATAAAGTTCTCATTACCTCAAGCTTGTGACCTGGTACCACAAAGTCATCAATTCCTCTATGATCGATTCTTTGTAAATTCTAGAAGTTAGAAAGAAATGCGAATAAAAGTTCATGAGAGAGAGAGAGAGAGAGAGAGAGTTCATGAGAGAGAGAGAGAGAGAGAGAATCTTTTATTAGAGGTAAGAGAACTTGGTATATTAGAATGAGGGTTAATAACCTGAAAAACCCCAAATTGGTACACGTGTGACAAATTTACTTCAAACTAATTTTTTAACCATGAAAAATCATAAACCGGTATACTTTTGACAAATTTACTCCAAACGACAAAAAAAATCCAAACTGGTACACTTATAATAAATTTATCTCAAATTAAGTTGTTCGACTGCCAAAAACCCCAAACTAGTATATTTATGACAAATATACATTCCGTAAAATTAGATTAATATTGCAAAACCACAAAAAATTGTGTAATTATGACAAACGGAAAATAAAATCCTAAAGAAGTACACTAGTCAACTATCAAGTGATATCCAATTTAGCAATTTGACAGTAAAACTTAACTAAAATTAATATAGAGTAAATTTATTACAAGTATACTAGTTTGGGGTAAATTTGTTAAAGGTGTATCGGTTTAAGATTTTTGTGGTCAAAGAATTTGTTTTTGGTAAATTTGTCACACGTATACCAGTTTGGAGTTTTCAGGATATTAACTCTTAGAAAACTGAAAAACGTTGGTGACTAACTTAGATAACACAACACTTATTGGTAAATTAATGGTAGAAAAAAGATCAAAATGCAAGTAAGTTTACAAAAAAAAAAAAAATTTGTTAGCCAGCAAATCAAAAAATTAGTTAGCAATTTAGATGGAAAAAATTTGGAAAGTCGCATTAAAATTTTTTATGTTTTATGGAACAACTGGTAATTTAAAGATATTGATAAGGATGATGAATAAAAGTGGGTAAAACATAACGATTTCTTTGTTTTAGAGATGAGACAAGTTGGTAGCTTAAAAAAATATATTGGTAACTAACTTAAATAAAACTTTGTAATGAAAACCAATGTAATAAGAAATGCAAGGAAAAGTTGGTAAGAAAAATAAGAAAACTTGTTCGTTTACAAACTTTCAAAAATTGTTGGTAAGTTCATAAATATGTCAATATGTTACAATCAAATTACCGAGAAATCTGGTAATCAGTGGTTTTGTTTTTGCAGTAGTTTTTTTGACATTTAATCACTATTTCAAAATTAGACTGGCACGAAAAAAGAAAAAGAAAAAAAAAAGATCCGTCTGTTTTCGAAAATAGCATAGTTAAATCTTCCATTTTGATTCCATCTTGAATGGAAACAAAAGCTTTTGATTCGCCCTAGAGGCCAATACACGTAAGAGTTTCGCCAGAGCCACCACCTACAACCATCACGTGCAAAGTATAACAACAGTCAAGCTCCTCACGAACTCCGAAGACTGGCGGATGCAGCGGATACCATCAAATAATCTAACACAACACCTTCTATTGTTCTTATGATTCTCGGTCGTGAATGATGACGAAGTTCTTCACGGATAGGATGAGCAGACCAGACCGGACCACCCACTTCAAGTCTCCTGTGGCTGATCCCACCTCTTCCCGCATCTATTCTGCTTTCGGCCTAACGAGTTCATTTATCCATTAAGAGGGAATAGAAAATCCCAGAAGCAACGTTTAGAAACGTGATTCAATTCTTATGTTTTACATTGACTATGCTATTTAGGAAAGCCTGCAACGCTGGGACCACGACGAGCTTAAATGGTCAAAGATGGAAGAGCAAGAAGTACTACCAATTAGGGTTCCACGCGTTTGTTATGCCGCCAAAAAAGAGTGATGTTTGAATATGCAGACCACGAGATTATATTAATTAGATCGAATTGATCGTGTTACAAAAATCTATTGGAACCACTAAAAAATGGTACTTTTCATGTATTATGATTGATTTTGTTCATCATATGATCTTTAGGTTTAGATTTATAATATACTCTCTCAAATAATGATGCAGATTTATTTTTCAACATTTCTTATAGGAATTCAACACACCATCATTTGCTTGTGTGACAAGTAGTTTTGACTATGGTTGGTATTGGCGACCCTGCCGACTTATTGCAAACACGTTAGTTATATCAATTCCAGTTTAACATCCCATAACAGTGTTTTTGGGTGATTCTTGAACGAATCACTAAATAAGTTCTAGGACCAAAACATAAACGAGATTTTATGTATGTCTCGGCATATGAATTGTTTGAAAATTTTGAAAAGGAGTATCATCAATGTCATTGAACATCAAGGAATGTGTATGGAAATATATTTGTCCCTTTACCGTTTCTCTGTGCTCAAGTAAGCAGAGTTTCGACCCCAGAAAGAACAAAGAAGAGATATATTCATCATCATTGTATAAGCTAATCCTTGGCTATAATCCGGTTATCAAAAGGACAATAAGATCCCAACAAATCATAGCAAACCGATTGAATTCGGAAGCAATATAATAAAGAAGATAGCAGACATTATGACAAAAGCAAAATTACTCAGAAGCCAAATTAGTTGAAGCTCATTAAGGACGAGTAGAGAAGCCGTTGGAGCACATTCGACATGACGTGGTGATGAAAAAGGTGATAGAATGACATATAAATCAGACAGGATGTAAAATAATGCACTTCCTTTATTTTCCCCCTTTAATTTCAGAGGCGTGAATTGAACTTATCAACCGGTCTTGGTTCGAAACCTGCGAACTTCATTTTCAATCTTCCGGTGAGTTCTCATTTCATCCTCTCTTATCTGTAAGCCGAGAGTTTTACGCACAGCATTTCATGGCACCAATTCACTCCCCCTGCTGGACGATGCATCATGATTTAGGGTTGGCTGCTTCCAAAATGGTCCCCGTGCCTTTCGTTTACTTTTCAGACCTACAAGTCTCTCCTGGGGCGTTGAAAGTCTCAACGATAGTTCTCACTTGCGTGGTGACCGCTCAAACTCATCATCGGCTGGGTACTTCCCAAGAAAAAAATTCATGATTCAGCCTTTGGAATTCGGACTTTTCAATGGTTTTCTTGGATTGAAGAATCAGCAGTCCAACTTGAAACAGTTCCGAACAAGATCTTACGCGCGATTTCGGTCAAATTTTGAATTAAGCATAGCCTATAAGTACTTATCAAGATCAAGGCCATAGAGCTCGCATTTCCAGCTTCCTCTGCAAGCATCATATCTGGAATTCAACACAGTTGCAATTCAATCCTTTTCCTCAAACTCTCTCTCTCTCTCTCTCTCTCTCTCTCTCTCTCTCTCTCTTTCCCCATTTACATGATCGCATCCATGGAAAGGGCAACGAGCTTGCCTCTTCAGCCTCCAACTTACGGAAACCTCATTACAATTCTCAGTATTGATGGTGGAGGGATAAGAGGGCTTATCCCAGGAACCATCCTCGCTTTCTTAGAGTCTGAACTTCAGGTATAATTACATAGACATCAGTCATTTGCTAAGGCTTTTGCACTTTCTTTGTAAGAAACGCTTTGCTGCGTGCTATAATCACTTGCAGTTCACTTTTTCATGCATGCATGTCCCATGCAAATTTTGATTCATAACTAGAGAACATATCTTTGTGGACTGGTGCAGAAACTAGATGGTGAAGACGCGAGAATAGCAGATTATTTTGATGTTATTGCTGGAACGAGCACCGGTGGTCTCGTCACGGCCATGTTAACCACCCCCGATGATAACAATCGCCCCTTATTTGCCGCAAAAGACATTAAGGATTTTTACCTTGACAATTGCCCTAAAATCTTTCCTCAAGACAGGTGCCCTAAATTTCCAAGCCTATACAGGTGTCATGTTTACGAAGTAATGTTTTCTCGAATGACTTTCTAACATAATGTCTTTATAAATTGAAAACTACAGTTGTCCTTTCGCGCCTGCTACGAAGATGATTAAAGCTGTGACTGGCCCAAAATATGATGGAAAATACCTGCATAAGCTCGTGAAAGAGAAACTCGGGAACGCAAGATTGCACCAGACATTGACTAACGTCGTTATCCCAACGTTCGACATCAAGCGTCTTCAGCCAACGATCTTTTCTAGCTACGAGGTTCATCTTCTTGTCCCTAACATGCAATTTGTTTCCTTATTTTTATATTTCCTTTGTCTTTATTAATTATGACATATAGATAATAGATAATCATCTAAGTATTGTTTTTTTTCGGAAATGAATAGGTGAAGAAAACGCCGACTCTAGACGCCTTGCTCTCGGACATATGCATCTCAACCTCAGCAGCACCTACTTATCTCCCGGCTCATTATTTCGAAACCCAAGACTCCACAGGAAAACTGAGAGAATTCAACCTCATAGATGGCGGCGTAGCCGCAAACAATCCGGTATGAAAGAACTATATTTTGGCTGACCTGACTAAACAAAACGTGTTTGTATAATTTCTAACTTCACGTCATTCATCATGCAGACGTTAGTTGCAATGGGCGAAGTGACGAAGGAGATCATAGGAGGAAGTTCGGATTTTTCCCTATAAAGCCGATGGATTACAGAAGATTTTTGGTGATATCGCTCGGGACTGGTTCACGAAATTCTGAAGGGAAGTACGATGCAAGTGAAGCGGCCAAGTGGGGAGTGTTGAACTGGTTGACCTGCAACGGCGGGAGCCCGTTGATTGATGTGTTCATGCAAGCGAGTGCCGATATGGTCGACTTCCACCTCTCTGCGGTCTTCCAGGCCCTGCACCTTGAAGCCAACTACCTCCGGATTCAGGTATTCTTATTGCACCTTGAATGATTCAAGAAAATTAACAACTTGAAGAACTTGAGTTGACTCGCTAATCAAAATTGGAATGGCAGGACGATAACTTAAGCGGGGCCGTGGCATCCGTGGATATAGCAACGAAGAAGAACCTGAACGACTTAGTGAGAACCGGCGAAGCACTATTGAAGAAGCCGGTTTCAAAGGTAGATCTAGAAAAGGGTGGATGCGAGGCATGTAACCCGGAGACTAATGAACAGGCTCTCAGAAGGTATTGAACTATTTGAACGATGTCATGAGTTCTTGAGTTATTAAAAGTTACAAGGCAATGTAAAATCATCGAGGTCACTAAATGCAATTCTAAATTGTGGTTTCAGGTTTGCGAAAATGCTCTCCAATGAGCGACAACTTCGTCTTGCTAGGTCGCCTCACGGACGTAACTCCGCAAATTTGAAGCGATCTAATCTGTCTAGTCAACAGACGGCAATTTGTGAAGACTGATCCTAAGGGATAACTCATTTATTCTTTGATTGTTTCATTCTTTCCATTCTTACTGAATGACATTCCACGCATCAATTTTCGCGTTGGATTTAAATTAATCTAATTGTCCTCGATGATTAGTTTTGTATATATTGACTGTTAAGACTTTAAACACCATCTATATGAATAAAAATCTCACTGTTATGGACTGTGGCTGGAGAGTGTTGAGATCCTCTCTAATCCGTGTCGAAAATCTAGGCATAAACTAGCCCATATAAAGCATGGTTTTTGAATTTTATAATCATGCTAACACATTTTTATTTGAAATTTCATATAGTATACTGCGCAATCTGTTTGCTGCACAGCCCACATCCTTCAACATTGGTATTGGTAGTTACGGTTCGGAAAATTGACTACTAATTAGTAGTCATGGATGTGGATTATATTAAAATATTTTACACGGATCGTGTATTCAAAATTTGTCATTTCTAGTTGATGAAACTTTATATATATAGGGTTGTATAAAGAGCTATATCAAAAGGCATGTTTTCGTTGCGCTCGCTTGTCCCGTATTGCGTGGAAAGCACACAGAATTGTGTACAGAAAATATGATGGTGATGATGAAAGGAATTCAATTTGCATTGAAGTGACATTTTCGCAAAAACCTGAAACGAATTCAATTTCTACCAGTGCATAGTTAATCCTTTTCCTCCATAAACTTTATAATAAGAGAAAGTCACTGAGATACACATCGTATTTCTATTGAAGAAGTAGATATAAATTTATGTAAAGTCCATCCATGTATCATGTAGTATGTATATGAGAATGAATACCATATACTCTCTGTAGTCTCCCAAAATAAATTGGCAGATTCCATGTGACATGATTAGATGAATTGATCGTATCCACTATTGTATTGAGATAACTAACATGATTTTCACAACTTATCCACTCTGATAAATTCCGTTTGGGATAGACTATAAATTCGCATATGGCATTGGAAATTAATAAATGTACACATAATAAGAACACTGAGTAAAAGTGCCAAAATACTTGGTTTCAATTATGATTAAAATAAATTAACTTCGTTGATTTTATGCGAGACTAGATTGTATTTTTGTGGTATTTAATACCATGTAACGACTTGTCAACAGTACAAAATGAAAAATATATGACATATATATGTATGTACAAATCTCTAAATGACTAAATATAAAAGAAATGGAGTAGGTACCATCAAATGAAAAGGGAAATATTGAAGTAGTTGAGGATATGTCACCATCTCTCTTTTTTCGGCACCCAATTAGGGACGAGCGCATGCAGAGGCTAAGGGTTTGGCTAGGTCTATTAGGCTTAGCCTAGACCCTCCCTAGTCCACCAATTCACAACTTAATAGTCCAAGTTTTTAACCTATAAATTAATTTTAAATGGGAGTCGCTACTAATCAATTTTGGGTGGGTCAATTAGAAACACAATCAAAGTATCGGGATAAATACTCGCTCCTATGCAACCAGAGAAATTAAGTTTGGGGATTTGATTACACTTGTTAATTACTAATGCCCTTTCGGTACTTAATCTTACTTAAACCCTAAGGCTTTTTGGATATTTGAGGGATTTTCCATGCATTTTGTGTCACGCCCCGAACCCCGAGCGCGAGCACATCCCACTGTGGTCGAACAAATGCAACATTCCCAAGTAGTGTCGCCGACCCCATTCATTTATTATTGCGCAAGCGGAACGTATTATAAAACCCGTGACAATAAAATACGGGATAGAAATGCAGAAAGCAAAATCACAACATAACACTTAAACATAATTCAACAGAATTACAAACAGAGGTCTATGGCCAATAGTCTACAAAAGACCGGCTCTTAAAAAGGAGGTTATCCTACGACCTACAAGTCGTACACGGTCTCCAATCCTTATGACTTCACCTCTCCAACTCCTCAAGGCCAACCAAAGCTATATGGCCGCTCCGTCCACCAGGGACCTGAAATGGTTATTCAATAACCACTGAGACAACGTCTCAGCAAGTTCAACCCCCTAAACCCCTATTAGAAAGAAAATACGCCCAAGGGTGGCCTAGCCACATCACACAGAGAACTTACCTCGCCTCAATTCCTTCCTGTAGGTTAGCACAATTTGTATCACACAATCTTAGGTAGTAATAATAATTCAAACAATTGGAACGCCATCACTTTCATATAAATCACGATCGCACTTAGCACGCATTCCAATTATTATTCACTGCCACACAAGGGCATAGCCTACTCGCGGGTCGGCTATCTACTAACATTACAGCATTTCTAGAAGAATAAAGGTCCAGTCGGTCTCGCCACTACTGCGACCAAGCCACGTCATTCTCTTGACGGCATTTCTAGAAGAATAAAGGTCCAGTCGGTCTCGCCACTACTGCGACCCAGCCACGTCATTCTCTTAACGGCATTTCTAGAAGAATAAAGGTCCAGTCGGTCTCGCCACTATTGCGACAAAGCCACGTCATTCTTTTGACGGCATTTCTAGAAGAATAAAGGTCCAGTCGGTCTCGCCACTGCGACCCAGCCACGTCATTCTCTTGACGGCATTTCTAGAAGAATAAAGGTCCGGTCGGTCTCGCCACTCTTTGCGACCAAGCCACGTCACTCTCTTGACGGCATTTCTAGCAAAATAAGGATCGGCTTAGCCACTCACTGCGACCCGAGCATTTCAACTAGCACACGACAATTCGATACCGATCCCTAGATACTTTACATTTCACTCACATAATCCAATTACAAAATTAACCATTAACAATCCAATTTCAATGCCAAACTCGACACTTGGAATTTTCTAAATAAAATCCATACTTTTCACAATCCACACTCAATTTATAATAGCCAATCATCAATTTCAAAATCTGACAACACAGCGACCGGCACGAAATTCTGAGAAACCGGGATCAAAAATAATTTTTTCGTTTTTTTTTTTAATAATAATATTTTAATAATTTCGGAATTCATATAATATTATAAATTTCCAGAATTTCGAAGCAATTAAATAATTCAAAATTAAAACCCTATTATGTCACATCAAGGCTTTTTATTAAAAATAAACATACTTAACTTTAAACTAAACACACTTTAACTTAATTAAACACAATAATCTAATCATCAACCAAATAAACTAATTTAACCACCTAAGCTTACTCAACTTAGGCTAAGCACACTTAGGGCATCATTAACCGTCTAATCAAGGTTTAGTGAGTTAAACTCACCGGATTAGCGAGCCGAGCGGACCAAAACGACGAGGACGACGCGAGGATCGACTTTCCTCAAGGCGGGCCGAGCATCCGGGCTCGGGAGGCAGCCAAAACGGGCCACGAAGGGGCTGTCATACCCATTTTTCCTGCTCGCCGGTGGCTGCTGGTTGGGGGCGGATCCGGCGCCGGTTGAGGCGCACAAGGGCCGAGATGGGCCGAGGGACTTCCGGCGAGCTGAGGCGGGGGCGCACGGCGGCGAGGACGAGCTCCGGCAGCTCCCGGAACCCACAAACCGAGACAGACGGGGATGGCCAGGCGCGGGTGAGGCAGCGGCGTGAGCTGGCGAGCGGGCGAACGGTGGGGAGCTGCGACAGCGAGGAGCTCCGGCTGGTGACGTGCGACGGCCATGGCTGCTCGGGCTTGCTGCTGGGGAACGAGCAGCAACCGAAGATGGAGAAGAGAGGGCTTCAACGACGCAAGGGTAGAGGGAGAGAGGCGGAGGAGCGAGCGGCTAGGCGCGGCTGCGACGGCGGCGGCGAACGGCGGCGGCTCCGGAGGCGTGCAAGCATGGGTCGAGCGAAGGGGAGGCCGGTCGGTCGCTGGTTTTCCTCCCCCTTTTTCCCTCCCATCCGGTTCTCAAGGAAGAAGAAGAAGATTGATGGGAGAGCCCCACTTTTGAGAGCCAATTAACACTTGCCACTTGTCAAGCTCTAATCACTTTGCTCCAACCACCATGACATAAGGTGATGTCATCTTCCACTAACTCCAATCTCCCATAACCTTAGTCCAATATGTTCAATTTTGTTTTCCGCCGGGGCATAAAGTCTTGTACATCCAATTCTTCAATTTCACTTAATTCTCTTCCAATTAAATCTTAATCCCACTTGAATTAAATCAAATTGACCCCCATTAATTCATTCAACACCTCATCAATCAAATTGGTATTTTTCCTTACCACTGTGGCGTACTTGCATCCCAATTTCATAATCTCTGGCTTCAACTGAATGAAAACAACCCTATTTATCTAGTCGAAATTAAAACCCGAAAATCTGGATGTCACATTTTGTGGAGGAAAACCAATTTTTGGTCTTTTCTCTTCTTTTTTTTTGGGACAAAAAAAGCATTTTTTGGATTTTTTTATCTTTCTTTTTTTGGAAAATTAGGAAAACATGGGTATTTTGATTTTTTTGATTTTTTGAAAATAAATTATTTTTTCGTTTTTAATATATTTTATATTAAATTAATATAGTATAATGAACGACCTGGGTCAAATTCCCGGTTGGGCTCGACCCGAGTTGCCTACCAACTGCCCAGACAGGCCTGCTGCACAGGCCCAAATCTAGTTTCCTCAACCCACAAAGTTGGCTCACGAATTTTGCAAAGCACACCCGCATTTGACCCAAAATGATCGGAGCCCTACTTGGTTGAGATCCATGCCCGACTTGGTTTTTGGCCGAATCTCTACCCAACTGCGATCCGATGGACGTTCCTCTCCTTGCTCGCAATTGAGGTGTCGCTGGGCGAACGAACGGTGATGACGATGGCAACGACGACGGTGAGGACAACGGCAACCACAATGGCAAGGAGTCACTCAACGGCGTTGCGGTATAGCGGCGGGCCACTCAACGAGGTGGTGCCACAGTACGACAACAGCAAGCGAAGCTCGCGTCGAGGGACCAGCGATCGTGACGGCGAGGTGGTAGGCAGTGTCGGAGGATAGTGGCTCGTCTTGAGGCAGCTGGTGGTGGAACAATAGCGGCGGGCAACGGCGAAGTAGTGTCTGGTGACAAAATAGCAACAACGGGCAACAACGAAATGGAGCCGCGTTACAAGGGAGCACCAACGACCTCGGCTAGCATTGGGCTGGTGAGCTCAGCTCGGCGATGGTGAAGTAGTGACGGATGGCAGCTTGAGGTTTGGCGAGGATAGTAAGGCGATGGCATTAAGGGGTGGAGGCAACTATAGGGAGCGACGGTCATGACGTGGCAATGACGGCGGGTCCTTAGCTTCTCAGATATGGTCTTCTGTCCTCCAAATCTGACCCTTTCTCTTCTCTCTCCAAGTCCACTCGTCGCTCAACCCTGGCTTTGTCAATGAGTTCCTCTAGTCTTCCTCCTCTCTTCTCTGGCTAACCTCACTTAGACCCAACCCTCTCTTCTCCGGCCGACCTCGAATCTTGGCCTGCTCATCCTCAGGCCTCCCCTAAAGTCTCTCGGGGGAGGTTCGAAGCTTGCAACCCTTGATCCTTCGCAGCGTTTCTTCTCCGGCCATCCTTCCTCCAATCAGATCTGAGATCTCCGGTGGCTTGCGCTCATGTCTCCCCCAAAGTCTCTTGGGGAAGGCTTTAGAAGCTCGCTACCGGTGATCTCTCTCTTTGCCGTCGTGCCTCTACCATCATCGAGGGAGGGCCACTCTATAGAGCTTTGACCGTCAGTCCTCACATGCCAATCGGCCTTAGGGCGCCCAAACCGACGTTGCCTTAGCCACCCACCCGCTCCGCATTTAAGGCCTGTGCTCCTCGGTTACCGGTCTACTCTCGCCTCAGCTCATAGCTTGTCCTCTAGCACATCACCGGCCACCGTATGTGCCGCTCATCCGCTTGGGGAAGAAGATAGATGAGGAAGAAGACAAGAGGCAAAAAGGGGCTGAGCTGGAGGAGAAGGAGGTTGGGCCATAGGGGCCCATGCCCCGGAGGGGGCTGAACGTGCATGAGGGAGGAAGAAGAGTGGGAGAGAGAGAGGGGGAAAAAGAAAATAAGAGAAGCAAGCCAATCAAAGCCCTTGAGAAATATCTAAATCATCATCACCTATGCCTCAAAGTCTCTATGCCTCATCCATGGTCACCCAATCACAAATTAGCTATAATTTCCCTAAATTATGCCTTTTTGGGGAAGAAAAATCCAATTTCTCTGCCCATCCAAATTTCATTTTCTTTTTCTTTTTGTCCGAAATTCATTTTTCCGCAAAATTTTGGACTCATTAAAAATTCGCCGAAAAATGAGACGATGTCCAATAAATAAATCGTGACACGCTCGAACGTCCGATTCCCAAAAATAAATTAAATTTCATGGTTAAATTCGATCGAACACGATTTCAGTATGACCTAATCTACAGAGTAGCTTTTAGGGGTTTTAGCACGTTTGACCCGTGGTCGATAATTTTTTATCCACGTGTGTGCATCTTCGAATCGTAGATGACCCTCGGTTGTCATAAAATCGTGAGAGTTCAATTGCGTGTCTCGAATATAATATCGATAGAAAATTGAGTTATTGTCGTTCGACGCAAATATCGTAATCATGCGAAACCACCCGCAATTTGACTACGTCATTCCATCGAATTGACTTATATCCATTCAC
The DNA here is from genome assembly GCA_014182545.1 of Eucalyptus globulus. NCBI lineage: Eukaryota > Viridiplantae > Streptophyta > Magnoliopsida > Myrtales > Myrtaceae > Eucalyptus > Eucalyptus globulus. The sequence continues at coordinate 1,141,875 of CM024722.1, forward strand.
TAATCGATTTATAATGGTGTCCTATTGATCCTTGTCGATTATTATGATCGAGCGGTCGATTTCTGATCGAATTCTCTAGTCTGTCCCGTTTATATCCTTCAACGGCCTCGCCTGATAGATCAGTTAACTTGTGAGTGATCGGTTCTAAGTAAAATAACCATAAGTACGTTGACGAAATAACCGTCTCATATATTCGAAACCGGGGAGAAATTTCGGGATGTCACACCCCACTTCTCCCATGTGATAGTCGGATATCTTTGACCAATCGTAGTTGGAAAAATTTTCAGCGTTAGGTCATTTTTGCTCAATTGAAAGGAGGTTCTTCTTCTAGAGGATTGTCGGTACTTATGATGGAGATCCAGGAAAAGGAATAAATTGTCTCCTGTTGCTATAACACTAGGATGGCTGATGGCTGGTGGTCTGTTGCTATCCTACACTTGTCTAAATTGTTGGAGGATGATTGTAGGTCGCATTAACATTGACATCTATTAGGGGTTCTTTATCTTTCTTCATGCTGAACTTGCCCGTGGGTGCACGTTCAATGAACCAACCATCTTAACCCTATCCCGATTTGCTCCCCTACTGGAATGAGTTGATTAAACAATTATCATTCGATTGCGATACTCATAGGGGAGGGTTTTGATAAACATCTTTCTCAGCTCAAAATCGATTGGTTCAAGATTGATTTGGGCAGCCAAATTCCTCCATCTAATAGCATATTCTTTGAATAATTCGTGCTTTTTCTTTTCGGTACGCTCAATATCCTCACGAGAAGGGGTAATGTCCATTATGAACTTATATTGCTTGAGGAATGCCTCACTCACTTCACTCCATGTTTCAAGGAGGTTCATGTTCTTCATGATGTACCACCTCAGTGCAGGGTCTACTAGACTTGATTGGAACAATTGGATCATTAATGGTGCATTATTAACGTATTGGGTCATTCGAACCAAGTACATTTGCAAATGAGCCCTTGAGTAAGTCGTGCCATCGTACTTCTCAAACTTAGGCATTTTAAATTTTTCCGGCATTTTGACCTTGGAATAAATGGAGAGGTCTGTCAAAGTAGGATCTTGGAGGCCTTGTAGTTGTTTCAGCCTCTCCTCAAGCTTTTCGAGACATTTGTCATGCTAAATTTTAGACAAACTGTCTGGCTTAGCTTTCTCAATTGCGGTTTGGTGCAAATCATCCTCTAATTCGAGCATGTTATTGTTGGTATCTCTATCTTAATCACCTCTGGTGGATGATTGTGGTAACAATACCTCGACTGAGACCGGGGTGGGAGTAAGTTTACCCTGGATGGAATCTATCTGCTCTGAGAGTTGTTGAAGCACATTGAAGACTTGCTTCATTTCGCTTTCCATGGCCGCAACACGGCTTGGTACATTCTCTTCGGCCATTCTTACTCTTGCTTTTGAATGAGTCTAGATCAGTGAACATTGACATTCCGTGATTACCTGGTCATGAATAAACAAGCATGCGTAAATATAGAGCATAAATAGGGAGTCAGTCCATGATGACAACCTAATCCTACCCTTTTGTTTATTTATGAAAAGTTTGTATGTGTAGAGGATTTCCTAAATAGGGATTGAAAGACATGCGACATATTAGCATAGACTAAAAAAATATTTAATTTAAAAGGCGAAGAAAGCATGAATTGCAATAAATTTTAAAAAGGACTTCTATTATTTTTTAAGCAAACGAAAATTCTTGCAGAAAATAACTTTGTAACATGCTTGAGGAAAAACAAAGACACCAACTGAAAGTAATTTCCTTTGCCAATATTAAAAAAAAAAAACTTTATGACAATTACTTCCAAATTTAAATGACCGTGGTATTAAATTCTAGACTAATCATGGACTGCTCAATATATACAGGAAGGTAAGTAAATTGCAAAATGCATGGATAAAAAACTTACTTCGTGCGAGAAAATAGATGACAATCACACAAACATGTGCATGATATGTCCAGCTCAATATCTAACTAAGAAGACTTGTTGAAATTAAAAGGGTGTCTGCCCATTGCACTGTCGCGCTGGCATCATACCCTTTTAACCTCGGCTCTACCTAAAGAAATTCGGGGAAAAGAAAGGTAACATCTACATCGTAGTCTCGCATTCAATGTCGTATCTTTCTTAATGCCATCCTAAATATCCTATGGTGGCCCAGGTCCAGTAGCCGTGTTGTGTGTGCCATTAGTAGTGCTAAAACACTAAAGTATGCATAGCAGTTTATAATCACAAAACATTTTATTTTAACGGAATAAAAAAAAAACTCTAAGCTATTAACCTGCACAAAAGAAAAAGAAAAAACCAAGTCAGCAAAGTATTTAAACAAGATAAAAAAAGCCTAAGTCCTCAAAAATATCCCCAGCGGAGTCGCCAAGCTGTTGCGACCTCTTTTTTCGGCGCCCAATTAGGGTAATAGTTTGGCTAGGTCTATTAGGCTTAACCTAAACCCTCCCAAGTCCACCAATTAACGACTTAATAGTCTAAGTTTTAAACCTGTAAGGTAATTTTAAATATGAGTCGCCACTAATCAATTTAGGGTGGGGCAATCAGAAACCCAAATGAAGTATCGGGAGAAATACTTGCTCCCGCACAACTAGGGAAATTAAGTTTGGGGACTTGATTACACCATTTAATCACTAATGCCCTTCCGGTACCTAATCTTATTCAAACTCTAAGGCTTTTAGGATATTTGAGAGATTTTCCATGCACTTTGTGGAGGAAAAACATTTTTGGGCCTTTTTTCTCTTTTTTTTTTTTTTTTATATTTTTTGGTTTTTGATCTTTTTCTGAAAATATAAATCATTTTTGGTTTTTTCTATTGTTTTTAGATTAGGAAAACATGGGGTATTTTTTATTTTTTATTTTTTGAAAATAAATTTTTTTTTGTTTTTAAAATTTTTTATTAAAATAATATAATATAATGAACGACCCGGGTCAGATTCCCAAGTTGGGCCCAACCTGGGTCGCCTACTAACTGCCCAAATAAGCCTGCCACACGTGCCCAAATCCAGCATCCTCAACCTACAAAGTTGGCCTACGAATTTTGCAAAGCCCACCTGCATTTGACCCAAATTGACCGGAGCCCTACCTGGTTAAGATCCATGCCGACCCGATTTTTGGCCAACACCCTACCCAGCCATGACCCAATGGACGTCTCTCTCCTTGCTCGCGGCTTAGGCATCACTGGGTGGATGGATGGCGAGGACGATGGTGAGGACGATGCCGATGAGCCACTCAACGGCGTTGCGGTACAGCGGCGGGCCACTCAACGAGGTGGCGTCACAGTATAGCAGCAGCAAGCAAAGCTCGCATCGAGGGACCGACGGTTGTGACGGTGAGGTGGCAAGCGATGTCGGAGGACGGTGGCTTGTCTTGAGGCGACTGGTATCAGTGATCTCTCTCTTTGCCATTGTGCCTCTACCATCGTCGAGGGAGGCCTATTTATAGGCGAGGGGGCGGCCAGTCGACGGAGCTTAGATTGCTGGTTCTCGCATGCCGACCGGCCTTGGGGCAACCGAACCGACGTAGAATAAGTTACCCACCTGCTCCGCATTAAAGGCTTGTCCTCCTCGGCTACCAATCTACTCTCACCTTAGCCCATAGCTTGTCCTCTAGCACATTGCCGGCCACCGCGTGTGCTCATCCACTCAGGGAAGAAAATAGATGAGAAAGAAGACAAGGGGCAGAAAGGGGGGCTAGGCTGGAGGAGAAGGAGGTTGGGCCATAGGGTTCCATGCGGGGGAGAGAAAAAGGAGGGGGGCTGGGCTTGAAGGCCCAGCCTTGATGGGCTTTTTTATGTTTTCTCTTTTGTTTGTTTGTTTGTTTTTTTGTTATTTATTATTTATTATTCGAAAAAAAAGGAAAAATACATAAATAAAGAAACTAAGGCCTAATTAAAACCTAATCAAAATTTAGGTGTCAACAAAGTAAGAGGGGAAGTGTACTCTTTGCTTTATGGGGTATTTAAAAAGTCAACCATCAAAGTTTCATTTACTAGATTGAAGTGATTATCGGTAGAAGAAGATGATTAATTATGAGGTCACATGAGATAATGGAAGAAATAGGAAGTTATAAGAGATATGTCCCCATCCTGTCTTTTGTTTTTCTCTTCACTATTTCATTCGGACGGTAGTTTTGGAGGGAGACCAAACTTGTAGTACTTTAGCTGGTACGTCCATGATGGGGTGCGATTGGAACGCACCATTTCATCTTGATGCGTTACGATGGAAAGACACTAATGGAGGGGTACGCATGGAGACGTATAAAAGGCTCCCAAACACAACCGTTAGAGTGTTTGGCAAATCATTCGCACCAAATTTTCTCTCCATCTTCCATCAAAGAAGAAAAAAGAATTCCATTTCACTTTTGCAAGAACGATCGGCATTTACACCGTGGAAATAGGGTGTTTTCCTTGTGATTGCATCCAGACTAACGTGAGGAAGTATTGTTCGTGATTTATTCGCAATTCAACGTTTGTTCCAGGGCTATTTGCTGTTTGCGCATCGGAATCAAGTAAGTCGTCTTCCGCCGACTTGAATTTCAACATTGGTATCAGAGCCCGGTCGTGATTTCTGCATTGTTTTTCATCGAGTTTTCTCATTTACCATTTGATATTGAGATCAAGAGTTTGTATTCTACACTGTTTGGATCTCTGATAGTCGGAATTGCCATATGAAAAAATCGAAAATTGAACCAAAGCAAAGAATGGGTTTCGGGTCGCGTGCATCCGTGAGGTTTTGGCCATTTCTCGAAATAATTTTTTGGTCAAAATTAATTTTTGAATATACATGGTGAAAGAGATTGTCGAGACGAGTCTGGCGATGGGTCGAGCGCCGCCGGGAGATGCCGGATGCGCCAACACGTGCGGCCAGAACCCGCTATGCGTGGGCGCCACGTGCCTGAAGCGCTGGCCCAGCCAGCGCGTCCGCCACACGCGCTGGTCGGCGAACCGGCACGTGCGCGTGACGCACGCCAGCCGGCGAACCGGCACGCGCCGGTCAACAAACTGGCGCGTGATGACATCACCATGATGTCACCCAATGGTCGGTAACCGCTGGGATGACGTCATTGATGATGTTAGCGCGGCGACAGTTGGCTGGCCGGTCACCGGCCAGCAAACCGACCCGACCCGACCCGACCCGACCGACCCCCGACCCGACCGTTGACCGGTCAACGGTCGGACCGTCACCCGACCCGGTGGACCCGGTCAAACGATCAAACCGTCGGACCGATCACCGGTTGGACCGGTTGGACCGGTCACCGGTCGAACCGGTCGGACCGGCCAGAGCCGTTAGGCTTGCTGGTGCGTGCGCCACACGCGCCGCGCACTCAGGCGGCGCGTGGGGCGCGTGCGAGCTTCGATTGGAGCGTGGTTGGTGGCGTTTGGTTCGTATGGATGTTGTCTACATAGTGGTATAATTATTTTATACTTTTGAATTTTATAAATGTATGAAAATGCGTAGGAAACCCTATGTACGCGTATTTTTTTGGGGTTTTAATGCAATTTATTCATTTGTAGCTTGTATTCTCTTATGATTTAGGAAATACAGTAGCTAGCTTGAGTGCAAATAATGTTATATATGCTATGTAGAGCTTGGTTCAATGATATGATGTATATATTTTAATATACTTGCAATTTTCTAGTTGCTAGAAAATTAGAACAATGGTAGGAAATCCATTACATGTTGAATTGCAATTTTAATTATAGTTGAAGCATGATTATTGTTTATACGTTGGTTATTATCATGCAATGTTTTTTTTTTTTTTTTTTTTTGTGTTAAAGAAAAAAAAAATGTAGAAATTACATAAGGTCATGTAATTATTTTTCCTAGTGGGAGTTCGTAGGTTGGTAGAATTGAAAGGAGTTCTCACCTAGAACTTAAAATTTGCACAAATTAAACTAATTAATGATAATAGAACAATTGTACATAGAAGTTGATTGGGAACATTGTGAACTTTTGCTTTTGTGTCTTTTGTTGAATTATCATTAATTTAGTTTGTCTTTGCTGCAAATTAAATATGTGTGTTACTCTGTATAGTGTGCTAGTATTGATTCTGCGTTTATTATGTCAATGTGTTATAGCAATTGATTATGGCTTCGGCATCCAAGACCATTGTGGCTGACCTCAATAAGGGTGAGAAGCTGAACGGTGACAATTATGATATTTGGCACCGAAAGGTTCAGTACATCCTTGAGGAGCAAGAGGTTTTGGAAACCCTCAACCATACCATGGATGAACCTGAGCATGGAACTTCAGCTCAACACAGGAGAGATCTGGAAGCTTATCAAGCTTGGAAAAAGAAAAATAGCATTGCTCGCATCACGTTGCTGAGCTGTATGCAAGATGATCTCATGTGTGAGTTTGAGAGTTATGACAAAGCTCAAGCTATGTGGGTTGCCTTGAAAGATAAGTTTGGGGGTACATCTGCCACTAAGCTGAGGAGACTCACCATCAAGTTTGACACATTCCGAAAGCGCCCAAATGTAACGATGAGGCAGCATCTTCGGGAGATGTCAAACATGATCCGTGAGCTGAAGTCGGCAGGTCACTCCCTTACTGATGAACAGCAAGTTCAGGCTGTTATAAGGTCTCTTCTTGATAATTGGGAGCATATGAAGATCAATATGACGCATAATGAGAATATTGTCACTTTTGATGATATTGCGCATCATTTGGAATTAGAGGATGAGCGCCTAGAGGCTGCAAGATCCTCTACCCATGCTTATGTTGTTGAATCGAGTTTGCGCAAGGCTTCGGGCTTCAAGCGCAAGAAGAATCTTCAATTCAACAACAAAGGGAACATGACTGATCAGGGACCCAAGAGGGCTAAGACCTTCCGACACAAGAAGCGTGGTGGGAAGAAGGACAAGGCCAAGATGGAGTGCCACAATTGTCGCAAGATGGGTCACTTTGCTCGTGAATGCACTGAGCTGAAAAAGGTACCCTATTACTCCATTACTTTGAGTAATGCTTTTGTTTCTAGTACTGTAATGCTTGCTGAATCTCATCCAATGTGGACTGTAGACTCAGGAGCAACAGACCATGTAGCTAGAGACCGAGAAGCATTTGTGGAGTATCGTCGGATACCACCTGGAAGAAGATGGATATATGTTGGGAATAACTCAAGAGTTGAAGTGAAGGGTATCGGCACATGTAAATTAATCTTACGTGGTGGTCGAAACCTATTCCTGCATGATGTCCTTTATGCTCTAGATATTCGACGAAACTTGGTCTCTGTAGTTGTTCTTCTTAGCTTAGGTTATGTATTGAATTTCCATGGTGATTGTGTTGACATTTTGTATGGAACAGTTTATTATGGTTCAGGTCATGTATCGAATGGTTTTATGGTGTTAGACATTGACTATGATCAGTACAATGTTAATGTTGATGGTTGTTTTTCTTTAATTACGTCTTCTAATAATGTTGAGATTGATGCAAGTACTTAGCATGCTAGATTAGGTCACATTGGATTGCAAAGAATGCAAAGATTAGCTAGAGAAGGCCTTTTAGGGTCACTCACTAATGTTAGTCTATCCATATGTGAACATTGTCTAGCAGGAAAAACAACTAGAAAACCATTATGTAAAGGGACTAGAGTTGAATTTCCATTACATCTCATACATTCTGACATTTGTGGTCCTTTGAATGTGAGGGCGAGGCATGGAGCCTCATATTTCATCACTTTCATAGATGACTTCACACGTTTCGGTTATGTCTTTCTGATCTCCCATAAGTCAGAAGCATTAGACTGCTTTAGACGATATATAGCGATGGTAGAGAATCAGTTGAACAAAACAATAAAGGCATTGAGAACCGATCGTGGACGTGAGTATCTATCGGAGCAATTCAAGGCTCTTTGTGATGAAAAGGGAATTGTATGACAATTGACTATTCCTGGTACTCCACAACAAAATGGGGTAGTTGAGAGAAGGAATAGAACCCTATTGGAAATGGTTAGGTCTATGATGGCGCAAGCAAATTTACCTATCTCCTATTGGGGAGATGCGTTATTGACTGCTGCCTATATACTTAACCGTGTGCCCTCAAAATCGGTCACTTCCACCCCTTATGAATTATGGACTGGTAGGAAACCAGACTTGAGTAGTCTACGTCCATGGGGATGTGCAGCTTATGTTCATGATTCTTCCCATAAACATGGCAAATTAGGTCCTAGAGGGAAGAAATGTATCTTTATAAGATATTCCGAACACTCCAAAGGGTATGTGTTCATAGGTGAACAAGCTGATGGAAGTGTGACCGAAATGGAGTCACGAGATGTCACGTTCTTGGAGAACGATTTTCCTAGTAGAGGTGAGATTGATAAGGACTTCCAATTATATGAGATGGAAGATCCTGATAACACACCCACTGATGTTGTAGAGGGAAATGAAGATTTACCTCAACACACAAGACCTAGTGGGAGTGTTGCATCGCCTGATGAATTGAATTCAAGAGAAATTCAATTGCGTAAAAGTAATTGTAAAAGTATTCCCCGTCGTCGTTTTGAGATTGAAGGGGAAGCATTTATGATTGCTCAAAAAGACGATGCCGAGCCTAAGACTGTTCAAGAGGCTCTCTCATCCTCTGACAAGGAAGAATGGAGAAAAGCTTTGGAAGATGAGATGGAGTCAATGAGGGCAAACCATGTTTGGGACTTGGTTGATCTACCACCCAATCGTAAGGCCATTGGAAACAAATGGGTCTTTAAGATTAAGCGAAGGGCGGATGGATCCATTGAAAAGTATAAGGCTCGCCTTGTGGCAAAATGTTATACTCAACAAGAGGGTATAGACTATGAGGAAGCCTTTTCACCAGTTGTAAGGTTTGCCTCAGTACGCCTTATTCTAGCCATCATTGCACATTTGGACATTGAATTACATCAAATGGATGTGAAGACGGCATTTCTCAATGGAGAATCAAATGAGGAAATCTATATGAAGCAGCCAATAGGTTTCATAGCTAAAGGTCAAGAGCATAAAGTTTGCAAGCTTCATCACTCAATATATGGCCTTAAGCAATCATCTAGATAGTGGTATCTTCGTTTTCATCGAGCTATAATAACTTTTGGTTTCACGATGATCGAAGAAGATCACTGTGTATATGTCAAGCGGTTCAAAGATAAATTTGTAATTTTATCACTTTATGTGGACGATATTCTGTTGGCTGGAAATGACAAGGTTTTGGTTATCACCATAAAAGAATGGTTGTCCTCCAATTTTGAGATGAAGGACATGGGAGAAGCTGCTTATATATTAGGAGTTAAGATCGAAAGAGATCAATCAAGGAAACTCCTTACTTTATCACAAGAGTCTTATATTATGAAGATTCTTGAGCGTTTCAATATGCAGCATTGTAATCCCATTGATACCCCTGTCATGCAAGGTGAAGGCCTAAGTACTGAGATGTGTCCTAAGACTCCAGAAGAAATCAAAGTGATGGAAACTGTTCCTTACGCTAGTGTAGTCGGAAGTTTGATGTATGCTATGATGTGTACTCGACCCAACATATGTTATGCCGTGGGATTGGTGAGCCGATATCAATCAAATCCCGGTCAAGCACATTGGAAAGCAGTGAAGAGGATCCTGAGATACTTGAAGGGCACCATGGACTATCGACTTTGTTACCAAGGGAATGATTTACGCCTATTAGGCTATTTAGATGCCGATTGGGGTGGAGACCTGGATGAGCGTAAATCGACTTCTAGATATGCGTTCTTACTCAATGGAGGTGCGATTTCTTGGAATAGCAAAAAATAGACATGCACGGCCTTGTCTATGATGGAGGCAGAATTTATTGCATGTTCTGCCGCAGTGCAAGAAGCAGTTTGGCTAAAACGTTTCTTGGAAAATTTAGCCATTGTCACTGAAGTTCCAAGACCGGTGACAGTTTATTGCGATAGTCAAGCAGCCATTGCCTATGTGAAAGATCCCAAGCATCATGGAAGGACAAAGAACATTGACATAAAGAATAATTTCATCAGAGATATTATAGCGCAGAAAGAAGTGATCCTGCAATACATTTCAACCAATAGAATGGTTGATGATCCATTTACAAAGGCTATTCCTAGAGACATATTCTTGACCCATAGGATGTCACTAGGATTGCGTAGAATGTGATATTTGTTATTGTAGAGAATCATTGGTTTATGTATTTGTGGACATATGTATTGTACTTGTTTATTTATTAGTGATTTGATGTTTTATCAATAAGTACAAATCCACTATGAGACTAGCACAAACACACACATATTATTGAAAAGTATGTCAGCAGGCAATGATTGGCTCATTCACACGAGCAATCGCCTAAAGTGTTGTAGTTAGCACGTTGAGATGAGACGTTATGTACAAATAAATGCTGAAGAGTAAGTTTGGTACATAAAATATGTCGCATTGAATGGAGTCAAGATGAGTTCTGTGATTTGTTTATAATAAGATTGAACATGACAGTCCCACAATCATGTATGCCTGAAAGATGCTGGATGCGAGTACTTAATTGGGCGCTATAGAAAGCGAGCTGATATAGCACTCGGGCTAAACATGAGTACGTGAGAAGCACGTGACTATGTTTAGGCTAAGATCTGTATGGTGGATATATTTGATAAATGGCATACGCTATTATAGAAAGAGTAATCCACTATAACATGTAATTCATACTACATGTGCATTGTACGACCAATAAGGGAAGATGAGTAAAATAATCCCTATTTACTCATCGTGTGAGCCATTGAGGTAATTTGTATTTTACCTCAATTTTGTGCCCTATGTTACTTCTGACTATGTTCTCAAAGTGGAATATCAATGTTGCTACTTTAGCATGTTATGGGCGGTCATGAATAGATATGGCCTATGGGACATGTCTAGGAAAGCAGTTGTTCTGAAATTGAGAGAGACATGAGTGCGAAGGAAGACTATTGTTGTTTTACATCTATCACGTGTATTTACTAGTCGACCAATTATATCGCCCTATGTGGTTGCGGATGTAATTGTAAATACATGGTGTTTTTTAGAATAATCAAGTATAGCCTTTAAGGGATAGGTATACTTGGATTGATGTAACAAAATATGTCTGGGGCACTGTGAGACATCGATTGTTTATATCTTTTCAGGGTTGTAGCCATTATGTCATCCCTAACAGGTGCATAATTTGAGCTCCTAAGTGCAGGTGTACTCACTGGTTGCACGGCTTATTTGCCAGTATGAATTGTTTTTGTAAAGTTGAATGCCTTATATTCTTGATAGAGCGCTATCAAACCCATCATGTCCGAGTGGGAGATGTAGTACTTTAGCTGGTACGTCCATGATGGGGTGCGATTGGAACGCACCGTTTCGTCTTGATGCGTTACGATGGAAAGACACTAATGGAGGGGTACGAATGAAGACGTATAAAAGGCTCCTGAACACAACCGTTGGAGTGTTTGGCAAATCATTCGCACCAAATTTTCTCTCCATTTTCCATCAAAGAAGAAAAAGGAATTCCATTTCACTTTTTTCGGCATTTACACCGTGGAAATGGGTGTTTTCCTTGTTTGCATCCAATTAACGTGAGGAAGTATTGTTCGTGCATTTCAACGTTCGTTCCGGGGCTATTTGCTGTTTGCGCATTGGAATCAGGTAAGTCGTCTTCCGCCGACTTGAATTCCAACAAAACTCATTTTACCATTTATATATTGGACTATAGGCAATATATGCGCTATTCGTGTGACTGTAGTTTGGTGGTTATGCATGAAAAGAAAGTGCACAACTTTGTTTTTATTAGTTTAGGATAGTTACCTTGAAGAAGTGAGTGGCCCAACAGCAACCACGCAGTTTCTTGCCGCGTGGTTTCTGTTGGGTTTTGGTGTAGAGGGATCGGGAAAGTTTTGTCTTTGGAGTCGAATTTGAGCTTTCGGATCGATTCTATGGTTTTTGCGTGTTGTTAGATATTAGTTGTGGTGTGATGGTTCTTGGCTGGTGTCTTGCTTTCTCTAAATTGGGACTTGGATTTGACCGACCAGGGAGGGCTGGGGTTCCCATGGAAGTGATGGGCTTGATGCTTGGGTAGTTTGTGGACGAGTACACCGTCCGAGTCGTCGATGTGTTTTCTATGCAACAAATAAAAATTTGAACGACCTAATCAGAATCGGTGGAGCGTTGTTGAAGAAGCCAGTTTCAAGAGTGAACTTGGAGACTGACAGACACGAAGCCCGTAATCCAAAGACTAATGAAAAGGCTCTTACAAGGTATGGAACTGTAATTTCTGATGTCGTTAAGAAGTTTGACGGTCGCGTGCATAGTTCGGGTTACTAAATGCAATTGCTTCTTTTCTCTCAGGTTTGCGAAACTACTCTCAAATGAGAGACGCCTTCGTCTTGCGAGGTCGCCTCATGGACATAATTACACAAATTGGAAACAATCGTAGTCACCAAATGCTACCATTTGTACATAGAACATACTGAAGTTCGTGAAGATTGATTCATAGGGACAAGTCATTCATTCTTTGATTATTTTCATATTTTCCATTCTTCTGAATAAATTCCAAGCGCCAAATTGCTGCGTTGGATGTAACCTTTAGTCTAATTCTTCCTAATTATTGTTTGTATCATATTGCTAGTCTGAGCTTGTAAAACACGATCGAATTGTCCATAACAATCTCAATTACCTTACCCTGTGGTTGGATATGTTACGAGAAACAAGTGAATGAGCAATAATTTAAAAAAATAAAAAATTAAATTGAACGTCATAAATTGGCTTGGTGATGTGACCTACTCCCAGAGAGAGTAACGTAGGTTTCTACCATAGATTGGATAATACAACGAAGATTGCAATCACATTCAAGTTACTCAAACATTCAATATCTTCCAAACTCTAATCACACAAAGTGAGTCATATAGTGTTTAACCCTTCATAATTTTCATAAATTAATGTCTCGATCTCATAATAAAGTTTAGAAATCTTATAACATGATTTGTCTTCGGTATCAATACTTAAAGTCGATGGATTCAATTAACGAAAGAAACGTGCAGCATCTTGGAACAATGTCCCACCCATTTTTTGCGCCCAAAGCCACAAGAAAAGTTTTCTTGACCCAAACCAAAAGACCCCGACAAACTCAATAAATATAAAGTGTGCGAGTCCCTTCTTTGATCCAACTGAGGAAACCCCTTTCTTGTTAAACTCACAAGAGTTAACCCCCCAACAGGAAGTTGACTTATCGAAATTGGCAACAATTTGCACTTTCCTTTTGAGTTTTCCGTACATTTTAGATCCGTTCACAGACTTAAACTCAAAAAATATTTTAATAATATACGAGATGAGATCAGCAAGAAGTCTCTAGCCCAAGTTGAAAATCTACTCATAAACCCTCCCTATAAACACAGTTTTTGAATTTTACTTTCCCAGGAAGATATCATATTTTATGAAAAATCATTACATATAGTTTGAAAAATTTTCCTTCTGTAAAAAGAGATCAATCTACTAATTACAAGCCTCGCAAGAGAGTGAGTCAATTAATTCAAATTCTATTTAATGTACGCATCACCAGCTAAAAAAGTTTAGAATTTGCAGAGTGCATAGGATGATGCTAGATATCAATTGAACATGGCAAGGTCTACTTTGAATATCAAAACACATAAAGTGTTGGGCTATGCAACTATAAGTCCAAATGCCAGACCTAAAAAGTTTAGAGATCTAATTTGGTTTCTTTCCGAACGTTGGATGATAAAATTGCTAATTACCCGTTCTGAAGGGAACTAAAATACGAAAATTAAAATTAAGCAGTATATAAGTGCGGCGTAGCTAAATATGACGTGATTTAAAATTGACAAACATGTGAGGTTATTTGTCAATATTACTAAGAACATGCAAAGTTAAAATTATTATATTATACTCCAAATTCTCAGTCAACCAAGCATTGCAATATGATATCGTATTCAATGGGAAAATATGTAAATTGATTAGATAAGAATAAAATGCCTCGAATAAAAAAGATGCTTTCTCATCCATAAATTGTAAAAATCAAAACCTTTGGATTTTCTTCTTGAAATAGATGCAAACATTTTGTTTAATTCTTTGTTAGAAAGTGTGATCTTTCTTTAAATTTTGTCGTGACCTTCCCGAAGACGAATTACTCAAAGAAGGCTAATGGATTACTAAGTCCGAAGGCTTGGCACGAACCCTCCCAAGTCCTACCAATCATGACTTAATACTAAGAAATTAACCCATTTAAACATGTAATGATACTCAATTTGGAGCCACCACTAACCAATTATGGTTGATTAGAAACCAAGTAAAGTATGGGAGAATATTTTACTCTCGTGAACCAAAGATTCAATAAATCCGGGGACATGATTACGCTAGATTAATCTAACGCTCTTTCAATACCTTTTCATTTTAATTTCAAAAATATTTTTGCAAGCAGTATTGATTAATTTTAACCTAAGCTACTAACATGCAAATGGTGGTTATGCTGGTCATGCGAGTGCACAATCAGTGAAATAATATTCAATAAACCGAAGTGATAGATTGTAAGAAATTATAAATTACAACCTAATTAAGGTCTATTCTCTATAAAAAAAAAAAAAAAAAAAAAAAACTTACAAATATACTAATAAAAATGCATGCCCTAAACATGATTTTCTAAATGACATGATACCTAATTTTTTCTTTTTAATTTTATGCAATCTTAATTTAAACCTAATATGCATGAATTTTACTTTAATGGCACGTGAGATGTAATATGGGCATAACTTGAACCATCACCATATATGTACAATCTAATTTACATAATCCTAAATATGCATGTGCTACATGATATGGGATGTATGACATGGTAATTATATATGCATGTTCTTTTTATGATTTTTTTTCTTTCTATGATTCTTCTTTTTTTAATACATATATGCAACCTACACTAAACAATGATGACATGAAATGGGACTAATTATGAACTAACCTATTAACTAACCAAGTAAATGACCTTTGTGTTTTTTTTAAATGAATTAATAATTTTTATTGAAAAGAAAGTAACCTAATGATGCAATGCTAATCTTTTGGCATTTTTTTTATTATTAAAATACGACACAATGGGAATACTAAAACATTAAACTATGACTCACTAACTAAAGCGCAACATGTGGTGTGCATATTATGAAATCTATATGACCTAAATAACATTTTTTGTTCCTTTTTTGTTTTGGTTTTATTAAAGGAAAATTATCCTAATTCTATATGAATCTTAAAAATCAAGATGCGTTGCTTTAAACATAAAATTTGTATGGACCTAAGTACTAAGTTCTACATATGACATATAAAGCATGATATGTGATGAGCAAATAACGATGATGCATCAAAATATGTCCTATTAAAAATCCACCAATGTGAATCAATGACATATTATCTTAATGTATTAAGAATTAATTACGCGAAGCAATCCATAAATTTGCCATGAAAAGCTGAAATAATCAAAAATCTAACCAGCCGTCTCGCGGCTCAATATTTTTTATTATTATTATTTATTTTTTTTTATGACCCAAGGGTCTACAACGAGATTTGCGTTGCGGGAACGGCCCGCTAACACAGCTCACTGCTGTCCACGACGTTTCAAGGCTGAGAGGGCAGAGAACTGAAGGAAGGCGGAGGCGCACAGCAGCCAACGGCGCGCAAACGGCGAGCGGCAGTGGAGCGCGGCTGCACCGGCGGTGCTGCCTTCGGCTTGCAGATTTGCTGGGGACGTCAGGAGAGACGGCGGCGGTGCGACGACGAGCGGGCGGCGGCGGTGGAAGCGGCGTGTCTCTACCTGCTGGCTCCGCTGGTTTGCTCGGTTCTGCCCAACAAGAAGAAGAAGATGGAGGATAGGCGGTCGAACTAGAGCCTACACAACTTGCGTTGCGGGGGCTTCGAACTCCGGCCTCTAGCGTGGAGGTCCGGAGCCTACCAGCGAGCCACCCTCGCGGGTGGTTCAATATTTTTTATTATTACGGCTTAATATGGCAAATTTCCTGATTGGATAACAATTATATATGACAAAACAAATCAAGTAAGGATCACAAGCTTAGAATCTAAATACTTGAACTGAATTTAACCTAACCTAAAAATTTACCAAGTCCGGGGCACGGCCGACTTGAGGAATGGCTCGGTAGCAATGAACGGGGTGACGGTGCAAATGCGGCGACGAGCTTGGGCGTCGGTGCTGAACGGGGGCGGCATTGGGCGCAAGTCACCGGCGACTCGCAGATCAGCCCGCGGCGGCAGCAAGCAACAGGGGAGGTTAGGCTTCAGGCGGGGCGTCGGGAATCAGCTCGCGGAGGCGGTTTCGCGGGCCTCGCGTGCGGCGACCCGCGGGGGAGGAACTTCGGTCGGCAGCAGCTGGGAGGCACGGCGTCGGTGGCGGCGAGTAGTAGCTGGGTCGCGGGTCGGCTGCGGTGGTGGTGGCAATGGTGGCGTCGAGCTCCGTGAAAGGGGAAAACGGCGTTGCAGCGGGTCCGGATTCTGGCTCTAGGGAGGCGAACGATGGCCGGATCGGTGGGTTGCAAGGAGCGTCGGCGAGCGAGATCGACGTGGCGAAGGCTGAGGCTAAGGCATTGGAGTAGAGACAGTGGCGTCGATTGGGCTGAGGGGGTGTCGGTTGAGGGGGTCGCGGTGCTGCAGCGGTGGTGTCGGGTCACAGCGAGCGGCGACGGCGAGGTGGCGCGGAGGTGGCGTGATGGTGCGGCGCGGAACAGCAGGGCGGCTGGAGGCGGTGGTCGCGGCAACGGGAGGCACAATGAGCAGTAGCGGAGTCGGCGGGGATCTCTCGGAGAAGAAGCACAGTGAATTTTTTTTTACTTTCTCTCTCCTCAAGTCTCCCTCACGTCCCCTCACCTTTCTCTTTCCCTGCGAACTCTCTGCCCCTTCTCTGGGTCCGTTTGGGAACCACTTCCCAAAGCCCTTTGGAGGCCTAAAGATACTTGGGCAAATGCCAGCCCGTTTGGCAAAAAAATTTGAACCCACCTTCTCCAAATGCTAGCCTTGTGAAGGTTGAAAGCCCAAGGCAGGTGGAGACCTGCCTTGGGCTTTCGGCGGCATGCCCACGCCCGCACTGTTCACATTTTTATTTCCGAAATTATCCTCACGAATTTTTTGATTTTCCAGTGCATACCCTTGTCGAACACTTGTTCATCTTCTCCGGGCGTAGAGAGACGCTGCAACCTAGGCGATCTTCGTCGGAGATTTGGGCGACCTCCACAAGTCGCGGATCTAGTGGCCAAATGCACGCGGTTGCCGGCGACCGTCGCCGCTCGCACGGGCTCGCGGGGCCGCGCGACCCGTCCCTAGTCGCAGTCTGGTCGCGACCGGATCTGGTGCCGGAGGCTCGAGTGGCGACAGATCCGGGTCACGCCTCGCCTCCTCGAGATCGGGGTCGCGGCGGCCGTGCGACCTCCGCGACCTCGCCACCCCGAGATCCGAGGGTAGTGAGGTCGCGCGACCCGCCGCAACCCAGATCCGGGCGGCGAGGTCCTCCCGTGACCTCGACGCCCCGGATCGAGGTCGCCGGAGGTCGAGGCGGCGTCGCGCGACCTCGCGGCCCCAAATCCGGGGTCGCCTGAGGTCGAGGCGGCGTCGCACGACCCTCGCGCCCTAGATCCGGGTCGCCGGAGGTCGCGTGTGTCGCGCGACCTCACCGCCCATCCGGGTCGCCGAGAGGTCGCCGGAGGTCGCCGAGGATCGCCAGCAGTCACTGCCCTTGCTGGTCAATTTTTTAAAATCACAAAGATCCTTTGTAAATGTAATTCCCCAAACACTATTTTGTTCAAATTACTTCACAAAGGGGCTTTCAAAGTACAATGTACCAAACACGGTTGCTTTTTGAAAAACACCTTTAACTCAAAGGTCTTTTTATTTTCCCAAGGACTTTCCCCAAAAATGGTTCCCAAACGCATTCTCTGTCTCCTGTCTTCTGCTTTTCAACAGAAGAAAAAAAGCTTTGTTCACTTTTCTCTCACGAAACTCTATTCCCTTTTTGTGAAAGTTTCGAAAACTCAGTCCAAAAACCCCCTACATCTCGAAGCCGTGCACTCTCTATTTATATGGAGCAAAAATCAGTTTATTGTGCCGACGAAGATTTGCATATATTGACCCCATCGCTGAAGATCATTCTTTGAAAAGTAGAGATGCGCTCAACAAGAAAATGATTCCAATGTATAAAATCTTTCGTGGAAATTTTTTAAATAATTCACTCAACAGTAAAAAATCATTGCTGAAAATGCTCTATTATCTAAAATCTAAAATCTTTCAAAATCCCCTCCACAACCAAATGTTTTATTTGTCAAGATTACTCATTTCTCATTGCAATTATCAATGATTAACATACTACAATGTTAGGTTAGATCATTGACAATTCTAGAAATGTGTGTGTCTAGCAATGTGGAATTCCAAGGGAAACCTATATTAGGTACAACGAAGATGAATAAAAGTTGCATAGATAATCAATGAGGAATGTGGTCCGATGAACCGATCTTCGTGGAAGAATTGAATTGGAACTTTCGTCTTTTTAGTATGACCAATATCAAACACACGAATTCTTGAAATTTGATTGCCAGCCTATGCATACTTACTGAAGATGGAATGAAACTTGGTTTTCAAAATTTAAAATCAAACTTATATATCTTTTTTTTTCTTTTTTTAATTTTCATGTTACCTATAGCTAACGGGAATGGAGTCTCATCAAAGGACATTCGTCGCTTTCATTGCTTTTTTATCCATAACATTTAATTACCATTGAACTCTCGGCCATCTTTGAATCACCAAAAGCCTCCACCATCGAACCTCTCGTTGCTTGATTGGAGATGAATAAGTTATTCTCTGACAGGATGACCTATCATCTCGCATTTATATCGGTTCTGCCTAACAATTCTCCCATGAAGTCAGGGGAAAAAACGACCCAGAAGCACAGCTTCATACGTGATTCAAATCTCGTGTTTAATTAATTAACTTTGAAAGCATGCGACGACACAGGGATGAGAAACGAGGTTCGTTTTGCCGGTCAAAAGCAGAAAAAAACTGCTTTATTTAAAGCCAGGGTTTCGACGTGTTCATCGAATACAGCCCCAAGAGGAAGGAGCTTACAAATGACACTTGGATTAATTACTATTTCCTTCACGTGCGAAACCCTAAATTGGAACTAGTCAACCGATTTGCCTTGGTGTAGTTACCACTCAAAACCTAGCCGTTCTTTTTTAGTCAAAACTTAAACATTCGCCGTTCATTCGGACATAATAAGTAGATGGGTTTGTCCAAAGAAATAACCATGCTATCTCTTTTTCTATTTTAATCAATTTACATTTAGATAAAACCTGAGATGAAAGAAAAGAACCACCTTAATTACCTCATCATTCTAATAGTCATTTTAAATCTTAGTCAGCTCCTTTCCTCGCCTATACATCTCTCAAATTACTATAACATATCTGCATCCACAGGGTATAACATTGTTTATATTGCTAGTTTCAATGAGAGCAATTCCAGATTACTAGAAAGATATTTCCAATTCAAATTTCTTGAGCCACTGCTAACGGGTTGATCTTTTCAAATGAGGTTCATTATCGTGTATATCAAGCAAAGATGGTTGATTTAATTTATTGCAGAAAACATTAATGGGAAAGAAGCCATAGTATATATAGAAGAATTCGGAAAAACCATTCAAAAGTGACATATCTGGATCTAAATTCTTTCATGTATACTATAATCTTCATCACGAATAAAGATTCTTGCTCCCTAACTATGGCCCCATCAAGCCTTTCTTTGAATTTTCAAACCTAATAGTCTCCCGAATGTTGCAAATCTCAACGACTATTCTTCACTCCGCATGGTGACTAGAAAGGCCTCTCAGCCTCAAGCAATTAATCTTTAGCATCAGCTTTGAAATTGGACTTTTCAATGATTTTCTTGGAATCGGTCCAACCTATGACTATTCCAAGCAAGTTCGTACGTTCCATTTCGGTCAATTACTGAATGGAACATAGCCTATAAATACGTGCCTCTTATCCAGACTAAGGCCATCACAGAACTATCTCATTTCCAGCTTCTCCACAACACAAGCACATCTGCAATTAATTTTTTTCAGCAAAGCCCCTCTCTCTGTTTCTCACTCTAGGAAATAAGAAAAGCACATACTTTGTCTGAATTTTGGTCCGCTGGTATCCATTTCTTCTCTACTTATCGCAGAAGAAGGTGTCCGTTTAGTTAGCAAAGACATCCATGGAGAGGGCAATGAGCTTGCCACTGCAACCTCCGACTTACGGAAACCTCATAACTATTCTTAGTATCGACGGTGGAGGGATAAGAGGGCTGATTCCGGGAACCATTCTCGCTTTCCTAGAGTCTGAGCTTCAGGTTTGTGCTTGAACAAAGCTCACTTTTTTGACGCATGCGTGCCCCGTGCAACCTGTGATTCCTAATTAGAGAACATATATATATTTGTGGACTGTGCAGAAACTAGATGGTGAAGATGCAAGGATCGCAGATTATTTTGATGTTATTGCTGGAACAAGCACCGGAGGTCTAGTCACCGCCATGTTAACTAGCCCTGACGAGAACAACCGCCCCTTATTCGCCGCAAAAGATATTAAGGATTTTTACCTCGATAACTGCCCAAAAATCTTCCCTCAAGACAGGTTAGCTCAGCTGGCTGATCCAAAATTATCAAGGCCATATTAGGTGTTGCATTTATGAATGATTGTTTATCTATGGTAATAACTCTTCTTACATAACTTCTATCTTTTTCGAAACTACACAGTTGCCCGTTTGCTCCTGCTACGAAGATGATCAAAGCTGTGACGGGACCAAAATATGATGGAAAATACCTTCATAAGCTTGTCAAAGAGAAACTCGGAAACAGACGATTGCATCAAACATTAACAAATGTTGTGATCCCAACATTCGACATCAAGAGTCTTCAGCCAACCATCTTTTCTAGCTACGAGGTTCATCTTTCTTGTCCCTGAAATATAACTCGCTTTTTTTAAATATTGTTTCTTGCGTGTTACATGTAGAAAAGTAATTAAATAGATATGTTTTTTAATTCTGGATAAATATGCAGGTAAAGAGAAAGCCAAGCATAAACGCCTTGCTCTCGGACATATGCATCTCAACCTCAGCAGCACCAACTTATCTCCCAGCTCATTACTTTGAGACCCAGGACTCCACGGGAAAAATTAGAGAATTCAACCTCATAGATGGCGGCGTAGCTGCGAACAACCCGGTATGCAAAGCTAATTTTCCCTATTGTTGTTTAATGTGGATCGTGACTTGACGACACATAGTATTAAATCACTAATTTGACGTTGCTCAAAATAGACCTTTGTTGCGATGGGGGAAGTGACGAAGGAGATCATGGGAGGAAGCTCGGATTTCTTCCCCATAAAGCCGATGGATTACAGAAGGTTTCTGGTGATATCACTCGGGACCGGATCGCAAAAAGTCGAAGGGAATTACGACGCAAGGGAAGCTGCTAAATGGGGAGTGCTGGGCTGGTTGAGTAGCAATGGTGGGAGCCCGTTGGTCGATGTGTTCATGCAAGCGAGCGCCGATATGGTCGATTTCCACCTCTCTGCGGTCTTCCAGGCATTACACCTTGAAGCCAACTACCTCCGAATCCAGGTATAACAGAGTTGAGATTCTCGAATTTCACTTGCATAACATTGACCTTGATGTCCTCCTCGAGGATTTCCTAGCTGTAGCCGGAACACTGTATATTGATTCTCATAAATGAAACTCATAGGACGACACATTAAGCGGTTCAGTGGCATCTGTCGATATCGCTACAAAGAAGAATCTGAACGACTTAATCAAAACCGGTGAAGCACTATTGAAGAAGCCAGTTTCGAAGGTGGATTTGGAGACGGGTCAACACAATGCGTGTAAACTAGAGACTAATGAAGAGGCTCTCAGAAGGTATTGAACTATTAGAACAATGAAATCAAATTCTTTCATGTATTTAAAGGTTTAGGGTTTATTAGTTGTCCGGTCGAGGTTACTTAAGTGCGATTATCCAATTTGGTTTCAGGTTCGCCAAGCTCCTTTCAAATGAGAGACAACTTCGTCATGCGAGGTCGCCACATGGACATAATTCCACGAATTTGAAACGATGCTAGTCGTGGATTATTTCTACAGTCTCGAAGATTCTTAGGGGACACGTCATCCATTCTTTGATTGCTTTTGTGTATAGGCATTTTATGGATTTCTTTTATTCTTTCCATTCTTCTCCATTAAATTCCGAAGGGAAGTTTGCTGCATCATTGGATGTAACTTTTTTCAATATTATACTTTCAGATGATTTTTTTTTTTTTTATGTTTTTAACTGGTCTGAGATTGTACAGCATGATCAAATGAATAAAATTTCTCATTACCTCAAGCTTGTGACCTGGTACCACAAAGTCATCAGTTCCTCTCTGATCGATTCTTAGTAAATTCTAGAAGTTAGTAAGAAATGCAAATAAAAGTTCATAAGAGAGAGAGAATCTTTTATTAGAGGTAAGAGAACTTGGTATATTAGAATGAGGGTTAATAACCTAAAAAACCCCAAATTAGTACACGTGTGACAAATTTACTCCAAACTAATTTTTTGACCACGAAAAATTATAAACCGTATACTTTTGACAAATTTACTCCAAACGACCATAAAAGACCCAAACTAATACACTTATGACAAATTTATCTCAAATTAATTTGTTTTACTGCCAAAAACCCCAAGCTAGTATATTTATGACAAATATAGATTCCATTAAATTAGGTTAATACTAAAAAAAAAACCACAAAAATTGTGTAACTATGACAAACGGAAAATAAAATCCCAAACTAGTACACTAGTCAACTATAAAGTGATATCCAATTTAGCAACTTGACAGTAACACTTAACTAAAATTAATATAGGGTAAATTTATTACAAGTATACCAAATTTAGATAAATTTGTCAAAGGTGTATCAGTTTAGGGTTTTTGTGGTCAAAGAATATGTTTTGGGTAAATTTGTCACACGTATACCAATTTGGAGGTTTCAAGATATTAACTCTTAGAAAAATGAAAAATGTTGGTGACTAACTTAGATAACACAACACTTATTGGTAAATTAATGGTAGAAAAAAGATCAAAATGCAAGTTTACAAAAAAAAAAAAAAAAACTTTTTAGCCAGCAAATCAAAAAAATAGTTAGCAATTTAGATGGAAAAAATTTGGAAAGTCGCATTAAAAAATGTTAAGTTTTATGGAACAACGGGTAATTTAAAGACATTGATAAGGATGATGAATAAAAGTGGGTAAAACATAACGATTTCTTTGTTTTAGAGATGAGACAAGTTGGTAGCTTAAAAAAAAATTGGTAACTAACTTAAATAAAACTTTGTAATGAAAACCAATGTAATAAGAAATGCAAGGAAAAGTTGGTAAGAAAAATAAGAAAACTTGCTCGTTTACAAACTTTCGAAAATTGTTGGTAAGTTCATAAATATATCAATATGTTACCATCAAATTACCGAGAAATCAGGTAATCAGTGGTTTTGTTTTTGCAGTAGTTCTTTTGACACTTAATCACTATTTCAAAATTAGACTGGCACGAAAAAAGAAAAAAAAAAAGATCCGTCTGTTTTCGAAAATAGCATAGTTAAATGTCCATTTTGGTTCCATCTTGAATGGAAACAAAAGCTTTTGATTCGCCCTAGAGGCCAATACACGTAAGAGTTTCGGCAGAGCCACCACCTACAACCATCACGTGCGAAGTGTAATAACAGTCAAGCTCCTCACGAACTCCGAAGACTGGCGGATGCAGCGGATACCATCAAATAATCTAACACAACACCTTCTATTGTTCTTATGATTCTCGGTCGTGAATGATGACGAAGTTCTTCACGGATAGGATGAGCAGACCAGACCGGACCACCCACTTCAAGTCTCCTGTGGCTGATCCCACCTCTTCCCGCATCTATTCTGCTTTCTGCCTAACGAGTTCATTTATCCATTAAGAGGGAATAGAAAATCCCAGAAGCAACGTTTAGAAACGTGATTCAATTCTTATGTTTTACATTGACTATGCTATTTAGGAAAGCCTGGAACGCTGGGACCACGACGAGCCTAAATGGTCAAAGATGGAAGAGCAAGAAGTACCGCCGATTAGGGTTCCACGCGTTTGTTATGCCGCCAAAAAAGAGTGATGGTTGAATACGCAGACCACGAGATTATATTTATTAGATTGAATTGATCGTATTAGAAAAATCTATTGGAACCACTAAAAAATGGTACTTTTCATGTATTATGATTGATTTTGTTCATCATATGATCTTTAGGTTTAGATTTATAATATACTCTCTCAAATAATGATGCAGATTTATTTTTCAGCATTTCTTATATGAATTCAACACACCATCATTTGCTTGTGTGACATGTAGTTTTGACTATGGTTGGTATTGGCGACCCCGCCGACTTATCGCAAACACGTTAGTTATATCAATTCCAGGTTAACATCCCATAACAGTGTTTTTGGGTGATTCTTGAAGGAATCACTAAATAAGTTCTAGGACCAAAACATAAATGAGATTTTATGTATGTCTCGGCGTATGAATTGTTTGAAAATTTTGAAAAGGAGTATCATCAATGTCATTGAACATCAAGGAATATGTATGGAAATATATTTGTCCCCTTACCGTTTCTCTGTGCTCAAGTAAGCAGAGTTTCGACCCCAGAAAGAACAAAGAACAGATATATTCATCATCATTGTATAAGCTAATCCTTGGCTATAATCCGGTTATCAAAAGGACAATAAGATCCCAACAAATCATAGCAAACCGATTGAATTCGGAAGCAATATAATAAAGAAGATAGCAGACATTATGACAAAAGCAAAATTACTCAGAAGCGAAATTAGTTGAAGCTCATTAAGGACGAGTAGAGAAGCCGTTGGAGCACATTCGACATGACGTGGTGATGAAAAAGGTGATAGAATGACATATAAATCAGACAGGATGTAAAATAATGCACTTCCTTTATTTTCCCCCTTTAATTTCAAAGGCGTGAATTGAACTTATCAACCGGTCTTGGTTCGAAACCTGCGAACTTCATTTTCAATCTTCCGGTGAGTTCTCATTTCATCCTCTCTTATCTGTAAGCCGAGAGTTTTACGCACAGCATTTCATGGCACCAATTCACTCCCCCTGCTGGACGATGCATCAGGATTTAGGGTTGGCTGCTTCCAAAATGGTCCCCGTGCCTTTCGTTTACTTTTCAGACCTACAAGTCTCTCCTGGGGCGTTGAAAGTCTCAACGATAGTTCTCACTTGCGTGGTGACCGCTCAAACTCATCATCGGCTAGGTACTTCCCAAGAAAAAAATTCATGATTCAGCCTTTGGAATTCGGACTTTTCAATGGTTTTCTTGGATTGAAGAATCAACAGTCCAACTTGAAACAGTTCCGTGTTAGACGCAAATTGCGCAACCCCAAGATTTCCCAGGAGAACAAGAACATGCACTGATTGAGTAGAAAGATTAACACACCTGGATCCATCGAATATAGAGCGGAAGCGAAAAAAAATTACCCACATATATCAAGGGGATCCACGCACAAGTCCTTCTCCTCTATTGCCCTCCGTATCACTGGCTCAATGGCGGCCCCCCTCACGTTTAGCGTTAGGTAAACGCCCTTAGGTGAGGATACATGTGGAATTAAGGTTAGAGAAAGACTTGGCTTTATTTATAGAGTTTAACCAGTCCTCCTCATTACTGGCCAGACTCAACTCGGCCCACACTAAATTGACCCATATTAGACTAATTAAGAAACCTTCTATCTCATCTTAGACCAAACCCCGTAAAAACGATAAACGTTAAACGGTAAATTACAATATCATTAATGTAGTCCACAATTAGAAAAACTCTAACATTCTCCCACTTGGACTATATTAATTGAAATCGTACCTTATGCGCGCACATTGGTCCAGAGATAATTCTTAATAGTCAATCATATCCCATAAAGTCTTAAACACCGAATCATGGCGGTAACTGCGTGTATAGACACAGAGCCTTCCATGGTCACAAATGTTCTCAACTTTATTGATAGAGATTCAATATGGTAGTGTGTCAAATGGATAACGTCTCTCATAGAGAGATCCCAATTGTCAGTCACCATTCTCTTACCTTAGGTGTCACAAAAAACTTGTGCCACTAGAGAATGCTTTATGGTTCCAATGAACCCACATATGTCTTGTCCTTATGGTTAACCTTTCTTTATGTATCACAAGACATATGCACAAGGCTAATCACCGGATGCCCCTAGCCTTCACTCAAGGTCTATACAATCCCTTGAGACTTTATCAATATGTATTCAACATAATAACAACACATTCAAAATATTTTATTGAATGCAAAAGTTGATACATATCAAACCGTTACTAAGTGTAACGAACCACAGATGTGAACTTTATCAGAGTAAAGCCAAAATAGCTCACACTAAACAACGGTATCCGAAGATACTCCTAGGCCCATGTTAACGATATGTTACTTAAAATACACATGGGCGTAGGCCTTTAGTTAATGGATCTGCAACCACATCATCTGTGAAAATATGTTATATTATAAGTCACATTTATGTACCGTTTCTTTATGGTCAAAAAAATATTTGACTACCATATATTTAGACCCCTTGAGACCTCTGTAGTAAATAAATAATACTACAAATTTGTTATCTCAATACAACCGTATGGGTCTATCCATAAAGTTAAAATAATCAACTCCTTTCATGAGGTTCTGGAACCTAAAAGCCCAAGTAACAACCTAAAAGAATGTTACTAACAGTGCATACATAGTAGAAGATAACAAAGAACTTTATTTATTGCACTTCCTACTAACATAAATATGTATTCCGTTATTGATTGCATGTCATCAGAACAGCCAGCAAAGTTTACATCTAAATACTCTACTAACTGCAAGAATTGAACATGGCTATAAATTAGCATATCATCTCTTATCTTCTTTAAGTACCTTAAAATCTTCTTGACAGCAACCTAGTGATCATGTCCTGGATTTGACCAATATCTGCCTAGAAGTCCCGTCACAAAGACGATATTTAGTCTAGTGCAAATTCAAGCATACATTATACTTTTAAGTGCACTAACACAAGGTACACCATTTAATTATATTTTCTCAATATATAAATAAGGACAATGTGATAGATTAAGTCCATCACCCTTAACAACAGGGAGCAATTCCCGGCTTGCAATGATATATATTGAATATTTCCAATATACAATCAGCAAATGTCCTCGAGAAAATCTAATATAATATGGCAAAAACAATCCTTACTGAGACCTCGGTACACAAAAGATATAAGATGTCTTAAGGTCACAACTTGTAAGCAAAATATCATGTACATAAAGTATGAGAAAAATAAATTTCCTCCCACTGACCTTGCAGTATATTGAATTACTTTATTCCCAATTGAACAAAATAACAACACTATGAAACTTTAATAATATTGTCTGGAAACTTGCTTAAGACCATGAATTAGAACTTTTCAGTCTATACACAAGTTTACTTGAATCTGTTGCAAAATCATCCAGTTGCACAATATAGATTTTGTATCTATTTGGCATAACTTTATATCAAAATAAATTATTAATGCCACGTTCACTCTGAAAGAACATTTAAAGAAATAATTATTTCTTCACTATAAACAATCCACCCATCTTTCAGAGTTGAAACGTTAGTTACAAATTTGGCTTTAAATTCCACAATCTTTGTTTGAAATTCTTTTAGTTTTGTACGCCAATTTGCAACTAATAAACTTGTGATCTTTAGACAAGTCAGTAAGTTTCCAAACATGTTTCATAGATTGTATATCGCCTTTTATGGCATCTAATCACATACTTAATTG
Source organism: Eucalyptus globulus (assembly GCA_014182545.1). Lineage (NCBI taxonomy): Eukaryota > Viridiplantae > Streptophyta > Magnoliopsida > Myrtales > Myrtaceae > Eucalyptus > Eucalyptus globulus. The sequence goes on from CM024722.1 coordinate 1,169,747, forward strand.
AGAATAAGAAACGACATTTATAAATATGTCATTACATCAACCATATAGTGGATATTGTAATCATGCTCTCACAAATAGACTATATAGTCTGATGGTATAACCGATCGTCTTTCCTTAACAAATCTCTTTAATAAAGCTGCAACCACTTCATTCTGCACTTGAGAGGTTTAAGAAATTTCATTATAAACTATATCAAGAATAGTACCTTAAACCTCAACAAGTTTAGTCTATGGTACAGGAGATTCCATAATTATCTATATAGGTAAAGACAAAAACATAGTAACCTCCATCATACTATTATCTTTAATAATCTGAGAACAGCTATCCTCTATAATTACGTCAATATTTAGAAACTTTAGAGTATGTGATTCCATAATTCTTGTACCTTTTTTTAGGGTCATAAAATCAATACCCCTTTTGTATATGAAAAAATTGCTTTCATAATATCAGCCCACAAAAGACCAGATAAATTAGTCTTACTAATCATACTCATCACCATGTTCAATATGGCGCATTTATGCCTTTTGCCCAAATCTTTTTGTCAGAATTTTCAAGTATAGTAATTAAATTACCACCCCAGAATCTACCAAATATTTGACAAATGACCCTTTAAGCTATTTCGCATTGTCATACTTACCAAAATACTCATTGTCACTGTTAAACCTGACAACTTTTTAATCATATACGAGATGTATATGTCATTAGGACTTAAACACAATTTTTGCAGATGTGTCCTAATTTCAATATCAGACAAGACATAATTTCAAGCAACTAAGGCTTCCTTTATCTTATAGCAGTGCAGTCCGCAGGAAAATCTATTTTCAAGTGTTCTAGAATGGAACGCTTCATGGACAATAAGCAAATTCAATTGCTCTTTTCTCAAGCAACAAATCATATGTCCACAACTTAAAATTTGAAGCAGTAAAAAAAAAACCTCAATGATGACGGAATTACCATTTACAGAAAAGGTGACTGAAAAACAAGCAGTATATAATTAGCATCATGTGAGCATTGTGTAACTTGACGTACAAGTACACATCCAGAGGAGTTACATGCAAACTCACATAATCACCTTTGGGCAGAATACATAACATGCAATTGTACACTCCCCACATGATAAGGGTTATGAGAATATGTTCCAATTCTTCGTGAATTCATCACCTTTGGGCATATGAATCACTAGAATCAGTCAATCCTCCACCACACTATCATGTATCCCTCCATGAACTAATACACAATCACCTCCTTTGGGAGTATAACTATGCATTAGACCAGAGACATCCCAATCATCATATGAGACCGAAATTTCTCAAACACAATCAAGCGTGCCACTTTGGCGGTCACTACTCAATTGAATCATTGAAATTCTCTCATACCAGGATATAAATTTTACTACTCACATACACCATATACATGTGATTTTATCTTTAGTGATAGGGGCAGCATATCACCAAAATCACATATCATGCTAATTACATTGCTTTATCAATTAATAAAAAATTAATCATACATATATATAAATATATATAAAGCGAACCTGAAAGACAGATTCCAATGAGATCACCGATCACAGCAACACAAGAAACTTCTCACAAATTAACATCAATAGTAATACAGGGTACACCAAATCAACAAGCACTATTGCTCATGAGTTTCATAAGGCAAAACATGACTCCAAGGCCAACATCTGATTTATTAGCCAATTTTAAGCAACAAATTATCATTATAATCAACCAGTGGCCTATTAATTGAGTCAAACCAGAGAACCAAATAACTAAAATTTAACAGTAGATATTATTGCTCTGCGTAAATATTGCCATACTCCTTTACCATAAAAATATTCAACTTGATAGACATTAACAAGTGACCAGATGAGTTCATGTACAATATGCAGTAATTTAATTGACATGCATTACCCATATACAACAGATATGTTAATCAGTACAATCAGTTTGGTTACGAGTTCTTAAGACGTCTATCATTCAAAGATTACCAGCGTGTAAAGAGTATGCATGAGCAATAAATATTTCATGACTTTACTGTTTCTCATCATCTCAAGATATATTTAATTAATATCTCATAATGATTGTATGTGATAATATACCCATAACCCAACACTTGGATTTCCAAAATCACAGAAAAATACAATGAAAAATACGCAAAAATTCATTTAAAATACACGTATTTAGGGTTCCGTATGTATTTTCACATCCATAAAATTATCAAATATATAAAAAAAAAAAATATACCACGAGATAGGAAATCACCATACGAGTCCAACGCCGCCAGCCACGCGCCAATCGGAGTCTCCACGCGCCCACACGCGCCGCCTGAGTGCGCGGCGCGTGAAGATCACGCGCGGCGCGCGTTCGACGTCCAGGCGGCGCGTGGCCGCGCGTGGGGGCGCGTGCGGAATATTCCGGTGACGCGCCTCCGACCCTCTTGCTCGTCTCGTCTCCCCCAATCCAAATTTGTGATTTAATTTAATTTTTATTGAACAAAAAGTCTCGAAAATCACAAATTAGGGCAAGATCAATACCAATTAGGGCTAATCCATAAAAATTAGGGTAGATCCGTACAAATTAGGGTAAATCCGTACAAATTAGGGCAAAACCAATTGCGTTCGAGTTCTAAGGTTATGGTTGCTCGATACCACATGTTAGATGCAAATTGCGCAACCCCAAGATCTCCATAACAGAACAAGAACATGCACAATTGAGTAGAAAGATTAACACACCCGGATCCATCGAATATAGAGCGGAAGCAGAAAAGAATTACCCACATATATCAAGGGGATCCACGCATCAAGTCCTTCTCCTCTATTGTCCTCCGTATCACTGGCTCAATGAGGCGGCCCCCATCACGTTTAGCGTTAGGTAAACGCCCTTTGGTGAGGATACATGTGAGAATTAGGGTTAGAGGAGAGACTTGAGCACTATTTATAGAGTTTCCAACCAGTCCCTCTCATTACGGGCCAGGCTCAACTCAGCCCACACTAGCCAGCCCATATTAGACTAATTAAGAAACCTTCTATCTCATCTTAGACCAAACCCCGTAAAACGATAAACGTTAAATGGTAAATTACAATATCAATTAATGTAGTCCACAATTAGAAAAACTCTAACATTCCGAACAAGATCTTACGTGCGATTTCGGTCAAATTTTGAATTAAGCATAGCCTATAAGTACTTATCAAGATCAAGGCCATAGAGCTCGCATTTCCAGCTTCCTCTGCAAGCATCATATCTGGAATTCAACACAGTTGCAATTCAATCCTTTTCCTCAAACTCTCTCTCTCTCTCTCTCTCTCTCTCTCTCTCTCTCTCTCTCTCTCTCTCTCTCTCTTTCCCCATTTACATGATCGCATCCATGGAAAGGGCAACGAGCTGCCTCTTCAGCCTCCAACTTACGGAAACCTCATTACAATTCTCAGTATTGATGGTGGAGGGATAAGAGGGCTTATCCCAGGAACCATCCTCGCTTTCTTAGAGTCTGAACTTCAGGTATAATTACATAGACATCAGTCATTTGCTAAGGCTTTTGCACTTTCTTTGTAAGAAACGCTTTGCTGCGTGCTATAATCACTTGCAGTTCACTTTTTCATGCATGCATGTCCCATGCAAATTTTGATTCATAACTAGAGAACATATCTTTGTGGACTGGTGCAGAAACTAGATGGTGAAGACGCGAGAATAGCAGATTATTTTGATGTTATTGCTGGAACGAGCACCGGTGGTCTCGTCACGGCCATGTTAACCACCCCCGATGATAACAATCGCCCCTTATTTGCCGCAAAAGACATTAAGGATTTTTACCTTGACAATTGCCCTAAAATCTTTCCTCAAGACAGGTGCCCTAAATTTCCAAGCCTATACAGGTGTCATGTTTACGAAGTAATGTTTTCTCGAATGACTTTCTAACATAATGTCTTTATAAATTGAAAACTACAGTTGTCCTTTCGCGCCTGCTACGAAGATGATTAAAGCTGTGACTGGCCCAAAATATGATGGAAAATACCTGCATAAGCTCGTGAAAGAGAAACTCGGGAACGCAAGATTGCACCAGACATTGACTAACGTCGTTATCCCAACGTTCGACATCAAGCGTCTTCAGCCAACGATCTTTTCTAGCTACGAGGTTCATCTTCTTGTCCCTAACATGCAATTTGTTTCCTTATTTTTATATTTCCTTTGTCTTTATTAATTATGACATATAGATAATAGATAATCATCTAAGTATTGTTTTTTTTTCGGAAATGAATAGGTGAAGAAAACGCCGACTCTAGACGCCTTGCTCTCGGACATATGCATCTCAACCTCAGCAGCACCTACTTATCTCCCGGCTCATTATTTCGAAACCCAAGACTCCACAGGAAAACTGAGAGAATTCAACCTCATAGATGGCGGCGTAGCCGCAAACAATCCGGTATGAAAGAACTATATTTTGGCTGACCTGACTAAACAAAACGTGTTTGTATAATTTCTAACTTCACGTCATTCATCATGCAGACGTTAGTTGCAATGGGCGAAGTGACGAAGGAGATCATAGGAGGAAGTTCGGATTTTTTTTCCCTATAAAGCCGATGGATTACAGAAGATTTTTGGTGATATCGCTCGGGACTGGTTCACGAAATTCTGAAGGGAAGTACGATGCAAGTGAAGCGGCCAAGTGGGGAGTGTTGAACTGGTTGACCTGCAACGGCGGGAGCCCGTTGATTGATGTGTTCATGCAAGCGAGTGCCGATATGGTCGACTTCCACCTCTCTGCGGTCTTCCAGGCCCTGCACCTTGAAGCCAACTACCTCCGGATTCAGGTATTCTTATTGCACCTTGAATGATTCAAGAAAATTAACAACTTGAAGAACTTGAGTTGACTCGCTAATCAAAATTGGAATGGCAGGACGATAACTTAAGCGGGGCCGTGGCATCCGTGGATATAGCAACGAAGAAGAACCTGAACGACTTAGTGAGAACCGGCGAAGCACTATTGAAGAAGCCGGTTTCAAAGGTAGATCTAGAAAAGGGTGGATGCGAGGCATGTAACCCGGAGACTAATGAACAGGCTCTTAGAAGGTATTGAACTATTTGAACGATGTCATGAGTTCTTGAGTTATTAAAAGTTACAAGGCAATGTAAAATCATCGAGGTCACTAAATGCAATTCTAAATTGTGGTTTCAGGTTTGCGAAAATGCTCTCCAATGAGCGACAACTTCGTCTTGCTAGGTCGCCTCACGGACGTAACTCCGCAAATTTGAAGCGATCTAATCTGTCTAGTCAACAGACGGCAATTTGTGAAGACTGATCCTAAGGGATAACTCATTTATTCTTTGATTGTTTCATTCTTTCCATTCTTACTGAATGACATTCCACGCATCAATTTTCGCGTTGGATTTAAATTAATCTAATTGTCCTCGATGATTAGTTTTGTATATATTGACTGTTAAGACTTTAAACACCATCTATATGAATAAAAATCTCACTGTTATGGACTGTGGCTGGAGAGTGTTGAGATCCTCTCTAATCCGTGTCGAAAATCTAGGCATAAACTAGCCCATATAAAGCATGGTTTTTGAATTTTATAATCATGCTAACACATTTTTATTTGAAATTTCATATAGTATACTGCGCAATCTGTTTGCTGCACAGCCCACATCCTTCAACATTGGTATTGGTAGTTACGGTTCGGAAAATTGACTACTAATCAGTAGTCATGGATGTGGATTATATTAAAATATTTTACACGGATCGTGTATTCAAAATTTGTCATTTCTAGTTGATGAAACTTTATATATATAGGGTTGTATAAAGAGCTATATCAAAAGGCATGTTTTCGTTGCGCTCGCTTGTCCGTATTGCGTGGAAAGCACACAGAATTGTGTACAGAAAATATGATGGTGATGATGAAAGGAATTCAATTTGCATTGAAGTGACATTTTCGCAAAAACCTGAAACGAATTCAATTTCTACCAGTGCATGGTTAATCCTTTTCCTCCATAAACTTTATAATAAGAGAAAGTCACTGAGATACACATCGTATTTCTATTGAAGAAGTAGATATAAATTTATGTAAAGTCCATCCATGTATCATGTAGTATGTATATGAGAATGAATACCATATACTCTCTGTAGTCTCCCAAAATAAATTGGCAGATTCCATGTGACATGATTAGATGAATTGATCGTATCCACTATTGTATTGAGATAACTAACATGATTTTCACAACTTATCCACTCTGATAAATTCCGTTTGGGATAGACTATAAATTCGCATATGGCATTGGAAATTAATAAATGTACACATAATAAGAACACTGAGTAAAAGTGCCAAAATACTTGGTTTCAATTATGATTAAAATAAATTAACTTCGTTGATTTTATGCGAGACTAGATTGTATTTTTGTGGTATTTAATACCATGTAACGACTTGTCAACAGTACAAAATGAAAAATATATGACATATATATGTATGTACAAATATTTAAATGACTAAATATAAAAGAAATGGAGTAGGTACCATCAAATGAAAAGGGAAATATTGAAGTAGTTGAGGATATGTCACCATCTCTCTTTTCGGCACCCAATTAGGGACGAGCGCATGCAGAGGCTAAGGGTTTGGCTAGGTCTATTGGGCTTAGCCTAGACCCTCCCAAGTCCCACCAATTCACAACTTAATAGTCCAAGTTTTTAACCTATAAATTAATTTTAAATGGGAGTCGCTACTAATCAATTTTGGGTGGGTCAATTAGAAACCCAATCAAAGTATCGGGATAAATACTCGCTCCTATGCAACCAGAGAAATTAAGTTTGGGGATTTGATTACACTTGTTAATTACTAATGCCCTTTCGGTACTTAATCTTACTTAAACCCTAAGGCTTTTTGGATATTTGAGGATTTTCCATGCATTTTGTGGAGGAAAAACAATTTTTGGATTTTTTATCTTTCTTTTTTTGGAAAATTAGAAAAACATGGGTATTTTGATTTTTTAAAAATAAATTATTTTTTCGTTTTTAATATATTTTATATTAAATTAATATAATATAATGAACGACCCGGTCGAATTCCAGATTGGGCTCGCCTCGAGTTGCCTACCAACTGCCCAGACAAGCCTACTACACGGGCCCAAATCTGGTTTCCTCAACCCACAAAGTTGGCTCACGAATTTTGCAAAACACACCCGCATTTGACCCAAAATGACCAGAGCCCTACCCGGTTGAGATCCACGCCCGACTCGGTTTTTGGCCGAATCTCTACCCAGCTGCGATCCGATGGACGTCCCTCTCCTTGCTTGCAGTTGAGGTGTCGCCGGGCGAACAAACGGACGACGATGGCAACGACGACGGTGGTGACAACAGTGACCACAATGGCAAGGAGTCACTCAACGGCGTTGCGGTATAGCGACGGGCCACTCAACGAGGTGGTGTCACAGTACGACAGCAGCAAGCGAAGCTCGTGTCGAGGGACTAGCGATCGTGACGGCGAGGTGGCAGGCAGTGTCGGAGGACAGTGGCTCGTCTTGAGGCAGCTGTTGGTGGAACAATAGCGGCGAGCAACGGCAAAGTAGTGTTTGGTGATGAAATAGCAACAACGAAGTGGAGCCGTGTTACAAGGGAGCACCAACGACCTCGGCTAGCGTTGGGCCGATGAGCTCGGCTAGCGATGGTGAAGTAGCGACGGATGGCAGCTCGAGGTTTGGTGAGGATAGTAAGGCGACAGCGTTGAGGGGGTGGAGGCAACTATAGGGAGCACGGTCATGGCGTGGCAATGACGGCGGGGCCTTAGCTTCTCGAATATGGTCTTGTCCTCCGATTTGACCCTTTCTCTTCTCTCTCCAAGTCCACTCGTCGCTCAACCCTGGCTTCGCCGATGAGTTCCCTCTAGTCTTCCTCCCTCTCTTCTCGGCGGCTAACCTCACTCAGACCCAACCCTCTCCTCTCCGGCCGACCTCGAATCTTGGCCTGCTCATCCTCAGGCCTCCCCAAAAGTCTCTCGGGGGAGGTTCAAAGCTTGCAACCCTTGATCCTTAGCGGCGTTTCTTCTCCGGCCATCCTTCCTCCAATCAGATCTGAGATCTCCGGCAGCTCACGCTAATGTCTCCCCCAAAGTCTCTTGGGGAAGGCTTTAGAAGCTCGCTACCGGTGATCTCTCTCTTTGCCGTTGTGCCTCTACCATCGTCGGGGGAGGCCTATTTATAGGCGAGGGAGGGCCAATCTA